>JAPKLW010000706.1:311423-327397 GCA_026898455.1 Plectranthus barbatus
GGCATAAGCGCTCGACGAAGGGAAAGGGCAGATCGACGGAAGCAAAGACCGCGTCGATCGCTGCCAATGCTCGTCGATCGACGAAGATTTCCAGGCCCAGCGATCGACGCTAGATTGCCACGGTCGACGCGCGTGCGGGAAACCTAATCCGGATTTGATTTGGAGATTAATGCATATCTAGCCCTAGATTTGATATGATACACCTCCACCTCTATATATATCCTTGTAATTTTGATTTTTAAGTGTGCTTCATTCTAGATTTCAGATTTTGAGAGATTCCAAGAGTTTTTAGAGTTTTATGTTTGAAGACAAGTTCCTACGGGAAGATTTCCGGATTCCAGTTTTTATGCAATTCAGGTTTTATTTTTCCATGATGAATATTACCATGAATATGTGTAACTAAATCCTTTCTCAGATTCTAGGGTTTCGAACTTTCAATGTATGCATGTTGTGATTAATTGAATTATTTTCCCTTTCCATTCGTAGTTTGTGAAATCTGTGCTTTATTCATAATCTTGATTTGTTGGCCACATCTTAGGATTGTCTAGTTGATTACTTGAGACGTAACTGTGATAGTTTTCAATCGAAAAAGATTTTCACAATATAATTTGATTTCTTGTCGTAACTGAAGGAGATTAATTGTAGGAATAAATCTGTAGATCTTTGGAGTTAGTTAATTTATCTTGAGACCGAGCGGAGATAGGTAATTAATTAATCTACTTTACGAATTGTCCAACAAAGAAGTTCGTAATACTTTTCTGATGTTTCACTACGAAGAGGAATTAAAATTGGGAATTAATCGATTCATTCATACATGTCATACTTGATAGGTAGATATCCCTGGAATCTGTGCTTCTCTTATTTGAATCTAAAAGCTTTTTAAATTTCCTGTTTAATTTTCATTAGCAAGTATTACAATTTTCAAAACAACCAAAACTTTTTAATTGCTTTTCCTAACCAGTATTTTAAGAACGTCTGATTTAGTATTTAGGATTTTTCGTTGCTTCATTCCCCTGGATCGATAACCTTAGGGTTTACAAATTTATTTGCCACTATTTCTATAATTAATCTGTAGAAATTACAGTGATCAAAAAGCAAGGAGCCTAGCAGTCATAAAGAGCATTGAAGACTCAATGAGAAGGAACAAAGATACACTCAGTTGTGACTGCAGTACAACGTTGTTCGAGTCTGACACAACAAGACAAAACTGTCTCTGCAAAAGCATGACAGTGTTCAGAAAAGGCAGGGGAGCAGGTCTGCTACTACAGAAAAGAATGGCCATTGATTGGACAATATTCAAATTGTCTCTACCGACTACTTTAAGAAGATTCAACTATAAATAACAAAAGAACTAGCGAGACATAAACATGACACCTGAATTATAAGTGCCCTTACTCTAACAGATTTAACACTCATTGCATTCAAAGCTCTAAAGAGAACGACACTAACTCCGTGTGGTATTTATTAAACACGAGGCTGTCTTGCTTACTGAATCGTCTGTGATTCACCGTGTGACCTTGAGTACACGACGATTCAGTCTATTTGTCTTAGTCTTTCTTGGTGTTCTTACTTTTTCGAGTAAAAACATAGCAGCCTGGTTCTTTGTTGAGGAACACGTTCTTACGGGCTATCGCCAACATTGGAGTGTTTTGGGAAGAACTTAACCAACCATACACCGGAGAAGGAGAAGGGAGGTCTGTCCTCTATCCATTTCCGATGATTATAGTTTTGAGAAGACTTCGAGGTGTTACCTGGCTTCGAGGAACTGAAGAAGGAGTGAAGATCATCTACCTGGACGAGTGATCCAGTTTACTGCGAACGGTGGTTTTCGTGGTGATTGGCTATAAATTGTGAGGAGTGTATACTTCATAACTTATTGAATTACCGGATTAATTTCCAAAGAGTGGACATAGGACTTAAGGATCCGAACACTATAATATCCTGTCTCATTTATGGTTTTCGTTTACTTTTCTCATTACACAGTTTTCAACCAAGCTTTGAAATCTTCAACACTTCTCTAAAGTGTTGAAGTGTATATTTGTAAACTGACTAACTAAACTGATGGCGAAACATAATTTTATAAAACTAAAACTGGGAAACTGACCCCTCGTTTTAGAGTGCAACTGCTTGTAAAAACTTTCGCTGCACATTTATTCGTACTCTGATTAGGGACCAACAAGGATGATGACACCCAGAAGAAGAAGATCGAGAAGCTCAAGGGGGAGATGGAGAAACTGACATCTAATGCTGCTTGTGTTTCTGTTGTACAAGTTGACCCCGTAGCTGATGTGAACTATATAAACCGAGGCGGTTATCAAAACAAATACCGGCAAGGGGGATATCAACATTACCACCCGAGAGCTCATACTGGATTTTCCTATGCCTAGCTAGAAGGTGCCGAACACCCTCCACCAGACTTCGATGTCCAGAATGGTGAAATTGTGGAGAAGAAGAATGAAAGCCTTGATGAGGTATTGCAAAAATTCATCAAGGCTTCCGATTACCGTGTGGGCAAGATTGAACAAGAAGTGAAAGGGGTCAACGACAAAGTGGAGCTTCTTGGGAAGCATGTGCAGATCATAGGGACTCAAGTGAGTCAAATTGCTTCCACCCTTGGGACACAGCACATGCCAGAAAAGCTGCCAAGCACCACCGAAGCCAACCCTAAGAACCAGAAGGACTGCAAAGCCATAAAACTGAGATTTGGAACAAGCTACAGATGTCCGAGCATGCCCCAAAACAAGTTTGGGGGAGAAGAAGAAGAGCAGGCCGCTGAACCGTCCTCTGTTTCGATCGACACTCCTGGTGTCCATCGACACATAGGCTAGGAGGAGGATGAGATGTCGAGCGATGGAGATATTTCAACCAACAAGATTCTTATGGGTGTGTCGTGTTGGGTTTTGTATATAGAAAGCATTTATTACAATGAGTATATGATTGACTTTTCTCCTATCTATTAAACAAACTTACATGCACATAACAATGGTATCCTCCTGTCTCACCGATAGGGACAATTATACGACGTGTTGTAGATCGCAGAAGATAGTATGATCACTTGATCTAGTGAGACATATATATTATCACAGCCGAGACAGCGTTGAGGATACGTCTGTCCGGATGGCTGCAGCATAGTCGGAAGAAGTAATCTGTCTTGGTTACTTGATATGCTGGTACGCAAGGGTGGCGTGTTGATAGGACCACATTGAGATGTATTTGTTTGTCTGACATCAGCGAATACAAGATCTCGTTCTTGATTGAGTCCAATCCCTAACAAAGGTTTAGGAGTATGCACGGGTTGACTGTTGCTTTGATTTGCCATGGTGGAGAGCCTAAGTAGCGTGCTCGTATATCCGTATTTTGGGTAGCAGCAGTTTGTGTAGTACAACCTGAGACTGAACTTAGGTAACCATATCCGAGTAATAGGATGGGGACATTCCCTGAGGAGCTCAATAATGTTCATCGTGCCAAAGTCCTGCAGGCTGATTAAGTTCAGGCACAAGTGATAAGGTTTGAGTGGTACTGCTCAGGAATATAAGATATTAATTAATTGTAGATAGAGCATGTCAGAATCTCCGATTAATTAATGAATGTCCGGTAACCTTAAATATGGGGATTCTCAGATAAATGCAGCCCGTTCTCATAATATGGTAATAAAGGGGTAGGTCAGTATCAATTCTGTGGTGAAAAAGAATTAATATTAATTAATTAATTGTGTCCTGGGTTGTGGACATGGGAATTAATTAATTCAAAGGCCCACTTTATTATTTGCATTAGGTCCCAGGTCTGACCCAATTAAATATGCTGAAAAAAGGCCCAGTAGCCCATTAGGGTTAAAACCCTAGGTCTATAAATAGACAGCTCTCTCTCTGAAACCCTAGCCACCACAGAACATTCAAATCAGTTCGAAACCCTAGGGTGAGAGAGAACAGGGGCAGCGCCTATGTTCGGGAGGAGAAGGGATTTTGACTCCGGCATACACATCACAGATCTGTGGAATCCGCACCAGTAGCAGATCTGAGCAGCATTGGGATACAAATCTGAATATCTAATCTGGAGAACAAGCTTTCTTCTTTTTGTTTTACTTTTATTTCTATTAAATCAAGAAATTGGTTTTGCTAATTTCTGTTTCCGTAGATTTAATCGAATCGCGTGGTTGAATTAAAGTTGGATATTCAAACGCGAAAGATCGGATCAGACTCTATGGATTAATGATAATCTCTATATCCACGCATTAAATTCATAGGAGCATGCTAGGATTTGATGAATTGCTTATCGTATTCAACATCCATGATTGGTCCAGCTTATTTAGATTTGGTGATTCAGTTCAAGGAAAATCCCTAAAATTGATATCAAAGCTAGGTTACCTAATTCATGGCTCTGTTGAATACGATTTATTTATTATGCATGTATGAATTTTATTTTTCGTGGATGGTTTTTGTTCCTCGTGGAAACACGTCTGATTTAATCCGTGGTGGTTTATCCGTGTTTGGATTAAGTCTGTTTTGTAAAATCACGAGAAAATTCGTGATTAGATTTGATAGGAAAATTGTAATAGTTTAGTCTATGTAATTTTTTATTTTCAAATTTGTAATCTGGACAGGATGAGATGAAGAACAAGACGAAGACCAGCAGGACGAAGGAGACGCGCACGACGTCGGCAGGCAGCCGCGCGCGTGCGGTCGTGGCGGATCAGCGGCGGACAGCGCGCACGGCGTGCGCGCGTGCGGCTGCGGCAGCGGGTGGCAGCGTGCGCAGAAATGCGTGGCACACGCGGGCTGCAGGCGGTGGGCGGACTGCGGCGGCGGTGGCTGTCGTTGGCAGCTGCTGTCCCTATGGTGGTTGTTCGTGTTTTTACGGTTGGTCCAATTCGATGTAAACCCATTAGGGTTTGCACTTGAATTGTGGGACCAATTTTCAAATCACAAAACCCTAGATGCCAAAAGATTTGGTGGTTGAAGATTTCAAGGCCCTGAAGTTTTTAAAAAGATTTGGAGCTATCCAAAAGATTTGTTTTCAAATTTAAATAGATAGGATTTATTTTCTTATTTTGTGGGGCCACGAGGAATTTTTGTTTGTCTTAATTATCCTCGTATGATATGTGATTTATTAATTGCGCAATAAGCATAAGTAGATAATAGGGAAAAAATGATTTACTGCTTTTATTATTTACAGCTTTACAAGCATGCTTATGTGATTAATTTCTTGTTGGATTATATTTTGGGAATTTTTGGGCTTGTTTAATTACATGCAAAAATTTGGAAAATATAATGACAATGAAGAAACCTTTTGAATAAAAAATACTAAGCGGATTTTATTTAAAATCAACAGACCTCCACAAAGCGGTCCTAAGCTGTAAGTGCATCTCTCGTCTTAGTAAACGTCTACGAGTGTAGCTTGCTAATTCTCGGAGGTGCATGGGTTGCAGTTGTTGGGATTTCTAGACAAACAATTTAAATCATATGAATAGTGGGAGGGTTTTGCGTAAACGTCTACGAGTGTAGCTTGCATAGATCTCTTTCATAAGTATTCTAGGATTGATTTAAATTTTAGATAACAAAAGCATTAAGGGCTGTGCGGTATGGTTACGTGCCATGCTAAACTGTCTCTTTTGGCTGGAGTTAGAGTTGTGGTTAATCGCTTAGAAGCATCTGAGGATATAATGCAGTTGCTGCTTCCCTGTTCTTGAAAGATGGCTTGGTCTAAGTTTTATCACTAATTATTAATTTCAAGTGTCTAAAGGTTCCTGACACGGTATGAAATTAAAGAATTGGGGCTTAAAACCCACAGTTCTTGTTGAGGGTGACATCGTAAATGTCTACGAGTGTAGCTTGCGGTGGGAACTCTTGGGCTATTAGTGGAAAGCATTTGTACTTGATTTATCAAGAGGTTTTCAATGCATTTGTTTTCGAAGTTCTGCATGTATGTTCTTATTTAAGATTCTTTATTGATTCAGATATGTCTATGTCTACTGTTGATCATATTCTTGCTCTCAATCCCTTAACTGCTCCAAACTTCCCTGAATGGAGTTTTTGCATCAAACACATCCTTTATCTGAAAAATTAAGCATATGTTCTTTTCATGGATCCACTGGTGCCTGGCTATGATGAGGTTTGTGAGCTTGAGCTTGAGTTTTATGAAAGATGGGAGGATGCTGATGATTTTGCCTATTGGTTTATCACAACTGGCCTATCTAGAGAATTAAAGCGCAAGTACAAGAACTTCAATAAGACTGGAGAGATCTGGAAGGATCTCTTGACGACTTATGGCAATGTGGAGCGGACTATTAACTATAAACTTATACACGATCTTTTGTGCAAGAAAATGGTTGAGGATAGTTCGGTGACAGTGCACATGATGTCTATGATTAAGCTCATGAAACAGTTCACTGTGCGGGGAGGTAATATCAGTGCTCAAGGTGAGATTGATATCATCCTCAATTCTCTTCCGGAATCTTTCCATGATTTCAAGGTAGTTGCTGCTGCAAGGGGAGAGTATGCTCTGTATGAGCTGCTTGAGGATCTTGTAGTGGAGCAATCTTCCAGCGTACACGAAAACCTGCTCTGACAGTTTCCAGTACCTGTTCGACGACAACCTCTAAGGTAGGAGAAGATGGTGCTGAAAGTAAGTTCAGGAAAGCAGGCAGTGTAATCAAATCAAGAAGGATGAAGAGAGTAAATGTCACTCCAAAGAAGGACAGGTGTGGTGGGTGCAGAAAGGTGACTTGTCCGAATGCTAAGGGACAAGGTACATCATTTGCATTTGTAATGGAAACATGTTTAGCATCGGTTTCTACTCATTCGTGGGTAGTGGATACTGGAGCTACTGATCATGTTTGTTACATTTTGCAGGGGTTCACACCGAGGAAGGTGCTAAAGAATGACGAGGTTACCATCTCGATGGGGAATGCAACACAAGTGAGTGCAGCTGCCATTGGAGATTTCACCTTGTACTTTGATGATTCTGTTTTGACTTTGATAGATGATTTATATGTGCCGGATTTTCGGTGGAACCTTATTTCAGTTTCCAAACTTTATGTTGATGGATATTCAGTTATTTTTTATAGTGGTGTTTCTATCATTGGTAATAACGGTGTTATCTGTTGTGGGATGTTGAATAAATCTCTCTATGTTATTAACTGCAATCATAAGTCTTCCGCAAGTATTGCATGTAACTCATCCGAAATTGATAATCCTAGAAAGAGAAAAATTACTTCTTCTGATGAGGATCTTACATATCTCTGGCACTTGAGACTTGATCACATCAGCTTGAAGCGGATTCATCGACTTGTAGATGACGGTACATTGGACTTAGTCTGGCCTGTACCTTATCAAGTCTACGAATCCTGCATCGAGGGCAAGATATCTTTTAGGCCTTTTTAAGGCTAGTCAGTCTCGAGCAGAGGAAGTGTTGGAATTGATCCATTCTGATTTATGTAGGCCCATGCCCACACAGGCTCGTGGAGGTTATAAGTACTTCGTCACTTTCATTGACGACTACTCAAGATACGGATACGTTTACCTGCTTCGCTACAAGTCTGAATGCTTTGAGAAATTCAAAGAGTTCAAGGCTGAGGTAGAAAAGAAGGTTGGGAAAAATATCAAGTCACTGCGATCTGACCGCGGTGGTAAATACCTCAGTAACGAGTTCCTGCAGTATTTGTCCGATCACAGGATTACATCCCAGTGGACTGCACTAGGTACTCCCCAGCAAAATGTTGTAGATGAAAGAAGAAATAGAACTCTTTTGGAGATGGTAAGATCAATGATGAGCTATGCAGGCTTACCCATTTCGTTTTGGGGATACGCATTGGAAACAACAGCTTACGTATTGAATGTGGTGCCTTCTAAATTAGTTCCTAAGACACCTGCTGAGCTCTTCCTTGGTCGCAAACCGAGTTTGTGCAAGTCCAGAGTATGGGGTTGTCCAGTACACGTGCTGACAAAGGAACCTGATAAGTTAGAAAGCAGTTCCAAACTAATGTTGTTTATAGGGGATCGCAGACAAACGAAAGGTGGATACTTTTACTGTCCCGAGAGTCAGAGAATCATTATTAGCACCAATGGTAGATTCTTGGAGGACGAGTATGTGAGAAACCACAAGTCAAGGAGTGATATCATTCTTCAAGAAATTGAAACGAGAATGCGAATCCAAGGGAAGGAGAACATGCAAATGTGGGTGCAACTGTGAGAGGTTCAGCACCACAGGCGAGTTCTTCAATGCATGGTGCAGAACCACAAGTTACTGCACCTACTGCTGACACAGCACCGATGCCTCATCGCAGTGGGAGAGTTATTTTTCAGCCGGAAAGGTATATGTGTAGGGTTTGAGTCTACGATGGACAACACGAGTTGCCATTAATGAATTTCTTGCCAAGGATCGTTCTTAGGATACCAGGAACAAATTTCAATTAAGTAAACCATGCGATCCTATGCATGCTCCTACAAAATTAATTGCAGAGGATGGATTTAGAGAATACCTGATTTCACCGTTTGATCTACACATCTAGATCGGAGCCAATAACAATGAAATAGATCTGGATCTGAATCTGAACGCCGGGGATGAACAGTTGTTCCTACAGATCTGATCTTCTGATCTGTTCCCTTGCTCCTTGAAAATCTGGTGAGGATTATCTACCAAGTTGAATCCGAGATCTGGAGGAATCGATCAGTTCCTCCCACCGAATAGCCGCCGCCGTCTCTCTTTATTTTCAATATACTGAAAACCCCTAACTTGATCTGATGGAGAGAAGGCCTATATATAGTGTTAGAGTTTTGAGAAACCCTAATCCTAATGGGCTGTGAGCAGTTTATGGGCCAGACCAGGGACCAGATGCAAATAATAAAGTGGGCCCTCTTTATTAATTAATCCTTCCTTGTTCAACCCAGAACATAATTAATTAATAAAACATTGTTTTAACCTTCACCACGGTAACAATGCTGACTCGCCCCTTTATTACCACGTTATTAGGAACGGGTTGCACCAAACTAACATGATCCACATATTTAAGGTTTTAGACATTCAATAATTAATTTGGCTTATGACAATCAGCCATAATTAATTAATCTCTTATTTCCTGAGTAATACCACTCACTCCTTTTCACTTATGCCTGAATTAAATAATTCAACCTGCAGGGTTTAGCATAATGAACATTGTGAGCTCCTCAGGGAATGTCACCATCCTGAAACGGATATGCTTACCTAAACGTCCAGACTAAGAAGGCCACACACAAATTGCCAACACCCAAAATACGGGTATAAGAGTACATGTAAGACTCGCCACCATGGTAAATCAAAGTGCGGTCAATCTGTGTGTGCCCCTTATCCTTCAGTTAGGTTTAAGATCATAGGAAGTATGTTAGGGATCTGGCTCATTCATATGTCAATGAGAATGGCACATCCCACTGTTGATCCCATCAATACATAACTATGTACCGACACATCAAGTAGCTAGGATAAGCCCACTTATGAACCGATGTGCCGCAGCTTAGACCGACAGCCTATCCAGGGACTGTCTCAGCTGTGATACTGTTTATATCTCGCTAGGTCAAGCGATTCATATGATCCTCTGTGATCTCCTACACACCATATGATCATCCCTATAGGCAAGATAATAGGATATTATGGTTCGTTGTATGTTTGTTTAATCAGATAGCGAGCATTGTTGCAGCAACATATATGAAGACCAGTGTACAAAACACTTAATCATATATGCTTTCAGTATATAACCCCAACAATCTCCTACTTATACTTAAAGCATAATACCATTGCTTTATCAAAGTATTAAGTGTGTCTATACTGTCAATCACTCCCACTGCATTCACGTCACCTCTTGTCATGATTTCTCGTATGATGTGATACTACACATTCTATGTGTTTCACCACCTTGTGAGTCTTGGGTTCCCTTGAGTTTGTCATTGCACCAACATGATCACAATTGCATGTGACCTTATGTGGCAAACTCAGAACACACACCTCTAGAGGATATCACCGGAGTTATACTGCTTCTTGCGAAGCTAATGAAGCTGTCAAAAACTCAGCCTTTATACCGGAATCCGCAACACACTACTGTGTTGAATTCCTATAACTCCTCCTCCAAGGCCAACACATAGTTAGAGGTCGATTTCCTTTCCTTATGATCCTCCTGGATATCCGATGCCATTCAACTCACATGCTACATTTGTAAACCAATGTGCTTGTCCTGAATTGAATTGATATCTGTTAATTATGCCTATAGCATCACAGATATCTAACTTCGTTCATTTACAATATAGAAATATAACAATCTTTCTTGCTATGAACGACTCAACACAAAATCAATTTAAGCGACTTAAGATACCTGAACATCCTTTTCTTGTGGCAATACAAGACTTTAATTCAAAAGATGTTCCAAAATCTCATAAGTCCTACTTCTGAAACTGTTCGGATAACCATCCTTTATGCCTGACAATATCTCCACTCCGTTTCCGAAAGTGAAAATACCATCTACATAATGTGCAAGGAAAACCACGCTTTCGCTGACACATAACTGGTACATGAAACTCTCATTCTCGATAGACAATATCGAAATGTCTGTTTCATGACTTTGAAGCTCCCTTAAGTTCATACTTGAACTACATTGGCTTCCAGACATGATGCTTTGCACATAACTTTATCTGGTTGTTGCATACAGATGTCGTCACCTTTTATCAAGGTACCCGTTTATAAAATACGGATGACGTCATTTATCTTCCAGATATTTAGATTCATATGTGCTGTTATGGTTAAAAGAATTCAAATGGGTTTAACAGTTGCAACCAGTGAGAAAGTCCTGTTGTGAAACATACCTTACTCACTAACCTAGATATTCGAATATACTAGGTTACCATTCGAGCATTTTTTTCCTTGTACATCAATCAGTTACTTATAGCTGGTAAGCTATTTGGCAATCACTGATCCCGATACACGACCATAACATTTACTGATTCATTTCTGAATCCATGACTTGACGTTATTAAACTGCATCTTTTGTCTTAACAGCTTCGTTGCGCTTTATGGGATAAGTACGATATTGTTCGTTAAGCTGGGAACAAGTCCAGAGACTGTTTCCACGAACTAGTACTATTAAGCCGGTTAAGGCAACCTCCCACTGCAACAATGCTCCTTTTACATTGTCAGTTAATGGTGCATTAATTTGTGGTTTACCACCTTACACAGGTGACCGTGCAATTGGTACCATACCTTCCAAGGTATGCTCAATATGCCACGGGGTATTTCCTGATGGATTTGAATTGTCTTCTCTAAAACGTTAGAGAACAATCTCATATTTGAATACATGGTTTTATCCTATACAACTTGCTTGCATCTAGGATACACAAAGCAACCATCTTTTTCGTTTACCTGGAATAGCCCACAAAGCAGTACTAGCTTAAACCTTTCTTCCAACCAATCAGTTTCCTATATAGCTTAACAGCCGAATTACCCATCATTGCCCCTTTGACAGAGTCAAGGTCTGCTAGGGTATTTGGAACTGATTTAGAAGACATTAGATTAAGCAAACACACAACTGCTTTTGGCGCTCTTCCCAAAAATGAAAATTTGGCAAAGCTGGCATAACTTATAAACTTTTAAAGAATCTTATTTTGTTTTACCTACACTATCCCAATCGAGGGATAATAGGTGTAGTTAACTGGGATGCAATCCCTTTGCTCTGCCAGATACTGTGAAACCTCATCACTTAAGATACACCATTATGAATAAACCATAATGTTTTTACGGTCTTGTTTAACTTATTCTCTACCTTAGTCTTGAACGCTCTTGATTAAAGAAAGAGGCTAAGACTTGTAGTGAATTAGATAAACATATCCAAATATTAAATGATTACAGTATCAATGCCTGTTAAGGCAACTGCGGAAGTAGACTCAAACCAGCAAACCAGAGCAAACACGAAATAATGTATAGAGATACAATCGCCTATTAAAAGGCCTGGTTACCATCTTATACCTCTAAGTAGTTGTCATAAGTACCATTCCTAGGAATATCTGGATTGAATCCATAATTCCATGAATTACTTAAAACTACTTAGACTGATGTAACCTATCTCTATAGAGATTCTTTAAATTATACCTTAGGACACTGATAGTTTATGTAATCAAGTAATGAAGAGACAATCATCCATAATAGAAAACACTGTTATTCAGCATGATAGAAAAAAACTCTATCGGAATAACTGATAATCCATAGATGAAAATTGTTTATCAAAACAAAACCAATATCTCTTCAAAAGATCTTGAATAAAAACATTGTTTTAACATAAACTTAAAGCAAATAACTCCAACAGCTTGAGAAGATCTCTAGGTATCTTCCTTGGAGTTGGTAATCCCGTCATCCTCAAGCATCATCAGCTTGATTCCCTGCATAGTGCAGCCAAAACATGATTAGTACTCAAAGTAACCACCACTTACAAGGAGTAGAAAACTGATACTAAACATGTAAATGATGACGTACCTAGTCCATTGGTGTTAACACCTGGACAATTTGCTTTCCAGTGTCCTATCTTGCCACAACGGTAACACTTGCCCTTTCCTTTGACTTTTCCAGCCTTTTTCTTCGGAGCATAAACTCCATTGTTCCCACCAGCAGTTTTCTTGTTCTTATTCCTAGCCGTTCTCTTAGATTTTGCTCGTTTAAGAGCAGCAGACCGGCTCCCGGAAGAAACTAAAACTGCTTTCTCGGGTTCCATCAGGGACTGTGCTTCCATCAAGTCACTGAGTAACTCATTAAGAGTATACTCCTTCTTGTTCATCACAGCATTCAACCTGAAGTTTTCAAAAGACTTGGGAAGAGAGTTTAGTATGATATCGACTTTGCCTTCCGCGTCAATACCACCACCATGCAACGTTAGTTCATCCATGAGGTGAGTCATGGCAACCACGAGCTCTCTCACTGAACTGCCTTCAGACATTTTCTTACTCACAACTGATTTGAACTTATTTAACAACAACAACTGATTTAAGGTTTTAGACATTCAATAATTAATTTGGCTTATGACAATCAGCCATAATTAATTAATATCTTATTTCCTGATTAATACCACTCACTCCTTTTCACTTATGCCTGAATTAAATAATTCAACCTGCAGGGTTTAGCATAATGAACCTTGTGAGCTCCTCAGGGAATGTCACCATCCTGAAACGGATATGCATACCTAAATGTCTAGACTAAGTAGGCCACACACAAATTGCCAACACCCAAAATACGGGTATAAGAGTACATGTAAGACTCTCCACCATGGTAAATCAAAGTGCGGTCAATCTGTGTGTGGCCCTTATCCTTTAGTTAGGTTTAATATCATAGGAAGTATGTTAGGGATCTGGCTCATTCATATGTCAATGAGAATGGCACATCCCACTGTTGATCCCATCAATACGTAACTATGTACCGACACATCAAGTAGCTAGGATAAGCCCACTTATGAACCGATGTGCTGCAGCTTAGACCGACAGCCTATCCAGGGACTGTCTCAGCTGTGATACTGTTTATATCTCGCTACGTCAAACGATTCATATGATCCTCTGTGATCTCCTACACACCATATGATCATCCCTATAGGCGAGATAATAGGATATTATGGTTCGTTGTATGTTTGTTTAATCAGATAGCGAGCATTGTTGCAGCAACATATATGAACACCAGTGTACAATACACTTAATCATATATGCTTTCAGTATATAATCCCAACAATATGTTCATGGGTGAGTCTTCGGAATTGAGCCCAGAAGATGGACATGAGGACTCTGACCCGCTGACTTACGAAGAGGCAATGCAGGACAAGGATGTTGAAAAATGGCATGTCGCCATGGATTCTGAGATTAAATCCATAACTGCTATGGATGTATACCAGAAAGCTGAGCTGCCGGATGGCTTTAGAGCCATTGGGTGCAAGTGGGTATACAATGGAAGGAAAGAAGCGGATGGTGATATTACGGGTTTTAAAGCCAGGCTGGTGGAATGGGTTATAATCAGAAAGAAGGCATAGATTATGACAAAACCTTTTCACCCATAGCCATGCTCAAGTCAATCCGGATACTCCTTCTCATAGCTGCGCTTATGGACCTCGAGATTTGGCAGATGGATGTCAAAATCGCTTTTCTAAATGGTTACCTTGAAGAAGGTAGAGACATCTATATGCGGCAACCCAAGGGTTACATACGCAAGGGCGAAGAACATCTTGTCTAGAAGCTTAAAAAGTCATTGTACGGACTTTAGCAAGCTTCGAGGTCGTGGAACTTGCATTTCAATGATGTGATTTAATCCTATGGATTTTCACAGTTGGAGAATGAAAGTTGTGTGTATCGACTTTGTGTTAGTGGGAGCGTGGTTTTCCTTGCACTATATGTGGACGACATACTCCTATTTGGAAACAATAAGGGAGTGATGTCGGAAATCAAGAGTTGGTTATCCGAATAGTTCCAAATGAAGGATTTGGGAGAAGCTGGGTACATCCTTGGGATTATGGTCTTACGAGATCGTAAAAGAAAGATGTTAAGCTTATCCCAGACATCCTATGTGGATACTGTGACAGCCCGGTTTAGCATGCAACTCGCCAAGAAAGGCTTGCTACCTTTCAGACATGGCGTTCATCTTTCTAATGGGGAGTGTCCTGAGACACAGCGGGAGAAAATGAGATGAGTCTTGTACCATACACCTCTGCGGTGGGTAGCCTCATGTATGCAATGTTGTGTACCAGGCCAGATATCTGTTATGCCGTGAGCATGGTAGCGAGATATCAGTCTAACCCTAAACAGGCGCACTGGATTGCGGTAAAGCACATCCTCAAGTACTTGAATAGAACTAGATATTACTGCCTGGTTTATCAAGGTGAGGATTTGTGCCCTGTGGGTTATACAGATTCGGATTTCCAAGGTGTTGGTCCTTAAATATCAGAGTCGACGTGCTTAACCGAGAACACGAAATGCGGTGGAATGATTAATCGTCACTTACACTTATGTTTTTCTTTGAAGATAATTTAAACTCAGGTATAGATTAAGGTTTCTTCACAGTTATACACTAGCAATATGATTGCTAGGTTTAAAGTCTCGTGCATAATAAAGCAGTAAATGAACACGATGTTTATAGTGGTTCGATTCAAATAGATCTACGTCCACTCCTTAGCCGAAATGCTAAGAATTCACTAAGTAAGTAAATAGAGTACAAGGATTCGCCTTGGACGTTAAGTAGGAAGTGAACTTTCGGCCTGGCTACTTGACAGCTATCCTCCGACAATCTGAACTTCTCAGGTGTAGGTGTGGCTAAGTCAAGGGCACACCTTCGTAAAACTTGCCTTTCCTACTTTGGAAGTTTTATAGTTACTTCCTAACTTTTCTTCAGATGCGGCTAAACGCCCGTCTTAGTATAGACCTTTTCACGTGTTCGACTGTTGGATTCTTCCAATAAAGGAAGGTATCCCAATGATTGAAGAATCTTGAATAGAATCAAAGATCTCTTCAATGGAGTGTCAGTAATTCAATGGGGACACTCTGGTAGTTGAAAGGCTTTGAATATGTTTCGAATATTTGCTTTTCAACTGTCTGCTCTTGAGCTTTTCGCTTTTGTCTTAGGAATCTCTTGAAAGTATGTTAGAGTATTGAATGAGCAGTACCCTCTCACTCTTCTGGACTTGTCTTTTTATACTTGATGATTCAAACTTTGAATCTTTGTATCCGTTAGACACAACGATCTCTTTGTCCGAGAGTGGCTCGTTTATCAGCTTGCTTTCTAGCTTCGTACAGTACTTTTTGACCTGCTTCTGAAAAGTTCTGTCCTTGCGTGTACGGTTGTTAGAACGTTAGTATAACGATCGTTGTTAGCTTTCTTTCTTTGCTAAGCTCCTTTGGAACGATCTGCTAGCTTTCATTTGCAATCTGCTAGGTAGATATCGGATTGCTGAGTTTGAAGGGATTCGTGAACTGAATCACGAAGTCCGTTTGCCAAGGATC
>JAPKLW010000706.1:327407-381202 GCA_026898455.1 Plectranthus barbatus
AGATGAACATACAACAATTATGATTCCCAGTATATTAACCAATAAACCTTGTACATAATATACCAATCATAATGCTTTCAGTATATAAATCCATCAGAGTTCCCAGCAGTTGCTCTTTTTATTCATGATTCCTTCGTCTCCGGAATGTTAATCCTTTAGCGATCTGCTATGTGCTAGCAAATGCTAACTCCTCAGCATTCTGCTATCTCTTTGTCTTCTAGCAAGTGTTAGTCTTCTCTAGCAATCTGCTAGAAATACTTCGGTGTCTGCAGAGTGAACTCCTAGCAAACTAGTCTATTACAACTCAATGCTTGACCTATACAGGACATTACAAGATATGCTAGACTAAACTAGAATTCAGCATTTGATCGACCAATCTAGTAAGGTTTGATGCAACAAAACCTTTTACAATGTGATCCTAAGGGAGATTCAGGAATAATTTCCCAACAATTTCCCCCTTTTTGGTGCGATCAAAGCTTACTATCGCGTTGCTGAATCTAAGAGGAAGTATGTCTGTGTTTACAAGAACCTATGCTAATCTAGCAATCTAACACAAAGTTTATCCATCTTAGTTCGAGCAGAGTTGGTTGTAATGTAATTCCCCCTCAATAAATGCTGGGAAATATTTCTCGTTCAATCATATAAGTAAATGCTACGAAGGTAATATGCTGGAAATTCTAGCACCCAAATAAATCCGCAGGCATTTTACTTTACCAACCTTAACGTGATTGTAAAAAAAATATAGATGTATTTGGTACACTGATAGTGTAACTCAACCAGGACACGCAGTAAAAGTCAGATATTGACAATGAGAGATTGTTTAAGTCTGATCAATTTTCATTCATATTTTGTGTTCGTTACAAGTACAATGAAAGTGATAGACTAGAAAAATAAAGATGAGAAGAAATAGGATACCACAGAGACATCATCAAGAATCTAGAGCAGGCTTCTTTAGCTTGTCAAATTTGTCGAATTTGTTGGATGCTAGTTGCACAAATTTATCCAAAAATTCTTTGCTTTCTTTGCGTTCAGCGGCCTCCATATCTAGTTCCTTGGTGATTCTCTCATTCTCTTCTTCAAGCATCTTGATTTTCAGCTCCATTTCTCTCTGTCTTAGCTCTTCCAGAGCTTTTCTCTTCTCTTCTTTAGCAGCAGCGCGAGCTTCTTCTGCTTTCTTCCTCTCAGCAGCCTCAACAATCCTCCTTGTTTCCCCCTCTTTGATTGCATCCAAAAAGGTGGAAGAGAAAGTATGAAACTTGTGATCGACGTGCTGCTTGTGTTCTGCTATATCTTCCTTTACTTCTTTTACATCGGTCTTCACAGAAGTAACATCGGTCTTGACAGAAGCTACATCAGTCTTGACCTCGACAATTTCTCTCCATATGTCCGTAGCTTCCATCACCATTCTCTCAGATATGGTGGACACAACATTTTGGACATCCATTTGAACTACTGAATTCAGATAGGCTGGAAAGTGGAGTGAGCTAACCGGAGTAGCAAAGAAGGATGAAGTAGTAGGAACAATGATTGCTTGACTCCTAGCAGTGGAAGTGGAGATCTCTTCCATTTCAACTTCTGTGCTTACCGTATCAGCAGTATCAACTCTGTCGGTAGTGGCTAGCAGATATACTGCTTCCTCGATTTCTTTCAGATACTATGCTTCAGTAGCTTCAATTTTAGCTTCCTCTAGCTTCCATGCTTTGCTAGTGAATGAGCCAACATATATGCCCGCAACTCCTCCTCTCTGTTCCGGTACTTGATCATCTCAAGCTTTTGAGCGTTGCGCTCTTCTTTCTCTTGAATGGCAGCTAACCGAGCTTGCAATCTTTCTGCGTTGATTCTTGCAAATTCGTCTTGACGCCTCTTGTATGCAGCAGATGCTCTGGCTTGACGTTTTGATAATTGAAAGTGGGCATCAGATAGCCCATCGGGAGCGAATGTTGATTTTGGCAAGGAATGAGGAGAGGATGTTCTTCGGTGAGCCTTGATGATCTGAAGTCTTGCAATGATATCCTTATCATGATATTGCTTGGTACAAGGGGATTGATCCATCCATTCATTTGCCCATAGCTCTTCACGCCGCCAGAAGTTCAGACCCTTCCATGCCATCATTATCTCTCTTTCCTCTACGCAGAGTTCTCGTGAAATGTAATCATATTTCTTCCATCTCCTTAACTCGCGTCCCAATCTCTCTCCATCTGCAGTTCCTTCCTCCAGTTCTCAAGCAAAAACTTCTTTTATATCTTTCTCAATCATCATATCCACGAATTCTTCAATTTCTTGTCCAAAGAATTCAAAATCAGAGCTTACCTGGTCCTCATGAGAGATCTCAGCACACCATTGAGTGAATCTGCTCTACTTAAATCTAGGATCGGGAAGGCCATTGAATGGCAATCGAAGTTGATCACTGCTTGCTGTGGAGATTTTCCTCAATGTTTTGGCGTCATATATATTTTTGGATTCTCCGTCTGAATCGGTTTCAGAGAAGCATGTGAGGAGAGAGCTTTCATCTTCTGCAAAAGGAATGGTAGTGACAGGCGCTTTCTCAGGATTGGCTTCCTCCATCCCAGCAGATGATTTTAGCTCAGCAGTCTTCGGAGAGCTAATTACTTGCTCAGCGTCTAAGTGCTTATCCATGTGAGTGATCTGCTCAGCATGTGAATCCGCAGCACTTCCTATTGCATCATCGACTTGCTCCTTTGCTCCAAAAGGGCCGGCTTCCAGATCTCCCGGTAGTCTTCTGGGTGCTTTTCTGAGTGGCATCTCCTCATCTGAACTACATTACAGCTCGTCAATAGGGTCACGAATCTGAATATATGTGCCTAGGAGCGGAGGAGGCTCACTGAATTCGCCAGCTTGTAGTGCTTCCTCTAACTCCTTATATGTCATGGCATCTTGTTCTGATATGATTGCTCCTTCAGCATCAACTGAGGGAATAGAAATGGTGATTCGTCCATCCTTTATACCTTTCCCTTTCTTTGTGGCATTTCCTTCTGTAAATGCCTTTGTTAGCATCTGAGCAGCTTTCTTTGGAGCCATATGTTCCTCAGCAACTTGTTTGACTTGTTCAAACCTTCGATCCCTTGCTTCGAATGTCAACTCATTTACAAACTTCCTGTATTCTCTTCTTTCGATCTCCTTTTTCTTAGCATCATGCTTTCTCTTGGCTTGCCTTACACCTTTTAGACGTTCATCTAAACATCTAGAGGACAGAGGAGTGTTGTCCAGATCTTCTTCAGCAGTGACAGCCGTCTTCTTCTCTGCTACAGCTGTAGCAGTCTTCTTCTCTGCTTTGGCTTTTGCTGACTCCTCTTCCTCTGTATTTGGGATTAGCTTCCTTCTTGTTCGCTTACGTGCATTCTTTTCTGGGGAGGTGATGTCAGAACTCTTCTTCGTCAGAAATTCAAGTGCCAAGGCACCTAGGACAAGAGGAGGTTGTTGTACTTCTTTTGCGGCAATGATCTCATTGATCTGATCCGCTGGTAGATCTCCCAAATTGATAATCTCCTCGAGATTTCAAAAGCAATGTTTTTCGGCATTCTTTTTCAGCAAAGCAACTTCCTCAGCAGACATAGGGATGGCTGGTTGCAACACTTGACATCCCAGACTTCTTTCATCTGATTCCTCAGGAGATGTAGGTTTATCCTTATCCACGTTTGATTTTCTAGTCAGTCTACGAGGTCTCTTGAAACTTAACGGTTTGGCCTCCTTCCTTGTCACTGGAATGTAATTCGTGGGTAGAAGTTTCACACCTCGATCAACTCCTTTGTTTGTAAACAACATCTCAAGGTATTTGCTGATCTTCAACCCAAAGTTGACATTAGATGAAAAAGTCCCATCTATGGCCATGTGATCATTCTTCCGAGCATGTTCAGCCCATCGCTCGAAGAAGAATTCAGCCCAATTACCTTTGATGTTGTCGTTCAATGCCATCATAACAGCATACTTCTTGGCAGATAGTTCCGAGTAAGATCCAGCATCACATTGGAGCATCTTAATCACTATCTCTGCAAGGATCTTGTAATCATCCGTCAGTGTATTAATAGGGGTTGCGACCTTAAATGTGATAATCTGCCCCTTTTTGTCCTTCAATTCTCCAGGCTTTTTCCATAGGTTCCAACGCCTTTCCATCTCAGCAATATCATTCACCTTATACTGAGAGATCCTTTCCCCATAATTCCTAAGTCCAAAGGTCCTCGAAAGGAGTTCAACACTTACTTCTATAATGTTCCCATAAACAGAGGTTTTAAATGATTTCTCTTCATCATTCATCACCGCCCTTGCATAAAATTCAGAAACCATATGGGGATGGAAGTGGTCAGGTTCAGCAGAAAGGTATTTTACCAGAAGTTCGGAATCAAGGTCTTCATGATCCATTCTGGGATGTGAGTCGCGGCAAGGGGCATATAGAGAATCATGTCCTTCATTATTTGGGCTAGATGCCGCTGTTCCTTTGAATGACCGGACAACTCCTTCTTCCGGGCCATAACTACTAGTTGAGCATAAAGGATTGATTCATCGATATCCTCCTTCTTTACAATCCTAGTAAAACCGGGTGCATGTCGCACATGCAGTGGTGAACCTGTAATGGGTGGAAATATGAAGGTGGGTGGTTGCAATAGGGATGTAGAACCGCTAGGTTCTGGATTTTCAGTGGACGGAGAGTTGGAATTCGAAGGGTTTGTATCCATATTTGAGAATGACAGATTTTCGGATGGGAATTTTTGAATGTGAGTAAGGGATTTTGGAGAGGGTTTTGAGAAAAAAGGTGGGAAAAATATTTCAGAAGAGTTAGGGATTTGAATTTTTTAGAGGGACAAATCGAATTCGAAGGAGTTAAAGATCTTTAGTTGAATCAGATGAATGGGGTTATATCCTTCGCAATTGAGATCAACGGCTGGGCATAATTATGGTATCGTGTTTAAGTCCACATTCCCACAATCTTGTCTTCGAATGACGTGGCTTGTCTTGATTCGATGCCACCGTCTGCGCGCAATAAATGCTCCGTCCTTTGAAAGTCAAGATGTCCCACAACTGTTTGACTAGGATTAGCATCCATAACATCTAGCAGACGTAGGTAGTCTTATAACCCTTTGACTACTCATGCGTGACTCATCAACTTCCAATAGATATGATAAGTTGACCTGAGCATATATCCCATTTAATTTGAAAGGATTATAAATAGTATGCCTTGGAAGTTCATTCGCTACACACTTTGGCACTTCTGCTTTGTTTTCTTTACTCTGTTTCTAAAGAAAATCATTCCCTCTTCTAAACAAGATGAATCCTGCATTCTCTGTTTTTTTTCATCGAAACCAAATCCTCAGTGAACCAGGCCTATATTCCGAGTATGAAGACAACTACCAGGTGGCGGAGACAGTAATGTCTGGTATACGCCATACTGGTCTTGAGAGATTTGTTTCTATAACTCCCTATTCCTTTCAGAATGCTCAACTTCAGCATTTTATACGGAATTGTGATACTGACGGAGACGTTATCCATGGCGTCTTCAGGGGTCAGCTGATCAGATGGACGCCGGAGACATTCTCTTCGATCTTTGGTCTTCCTCGGGGTCCAGTGGCTGTGATGGACTATCGTTCACAGGAGACGGCTCCAGAGTGGACCGCATGAGAGAGATGGAGGTCTTCTCCTCACTTCGAGTTTTCTCCCACTCCTTCCGCCTACAGTCTCCGGACACCATACCGTGTCATTTTCCATATTATCAACGACATGATCGTTTCAGACGATCCTGAGAGTATGACCTTCACTAGGGAGAAGTGGAAGGTGATGATGGCCTTCGATGATAGAGCAGAGGTGGACTGGGCAGCCATCGTCTTTCAGGGGGTGCGGAGGTGTGTACAAGAATATCCAAATCGACCTCTACCCAGAATGCAGTTGAGCTGGTTACTGGAGCAAGGGTTTCCCGACCTTACTATAGGTCCCTCTAACCTTCACGGATAGGATTTCTATCCTTTTCAGCCTTTGCCTCTCGTATTTTGAATGTAAAAAATATTGTATCTTTTGTTCATAAGGAATGTACATAACTTTTCGTATGACGATTTTGCCTTGCATTTTCATGCCTTAGCATAGCCTCCATGAATTTCAGCAAGTTAATCAAACGAATTTATGAGGGTACGATTAAGAAAAATTGGATTCAAAGAAAAATTATTGACCTTCTCCTAACGGCCATATGTTCAGCAAGCTCATCACTTCGTCAGATTGTTTGATGTAGATTCTCTATCTCTGCTGGATTCTCAGCAAGTGAAATCCAACGGTTGGGAGTCCTTCTGCCAGCGAGATGGATCGACGGCCTTGAATGCGTACGTCCAGTCACACGTCGTTCCTTTCTCCAAGAAACACTTGAGTAGTCTGACGTGGCACTTTCTAACTTGATACAACCGTCTGTACGCATTAAATGCGTTTAGCTGGTCTAATCAAATTGACCTTCATTGGTATCATCTCCCCTCCTCGAATATGATGTGGCAAAAGAAAGGTTTGACTCAGCATATTCTATCCAGCAGATGCTCCCTTCTCCTTAATACATATTACTCTTCTTCGTATTGCATCGGCATATCAAGGATCTGCTAGGATTTAGTAGACCAAAAATAATGATGGTCTCCTCGAGCCATATGCTGATCTGACTATCAACCGTCACTACTGAAACGATTAGACTTTCCATGCAGTCATGACGTTCTTCCTTCTTGTGTCGATACGAATTTCAAGATATGAATCATCACGATCTTTTAAGGATTTCCACGTAATCATAAACGCTAAGAGAGTTTCTCTTCTATAAATAGGCTTGGTGTGATGATGCTTTAACATCACAACTCCTCTGCCCTTCAAACTTCCAAAAAGAGTTTTTAGGCAAATGGATTCCCCAGGGCAATGCCTTGACATATGCAGAAATCAAATTCTCAACAAAGGCTGGTCTTTATGCTTACTACCGTGACAACACTGTCGTGGCCGATAAGGTCATGGCAAAGATCACGCGGAGTGGTTTGAAGAAGTTTGTGACGGCAACTCCTCTGCATTATCACGGGGATCTCCTCCGGGAGTTCTTCAAAGACTGTGTGGCGGAGGAGAAGGCGATATATGGTTCCTTCCAGGGTCGGCTGGTTCGCTGGTCACCGGAGTCCTTTTCCCATGACTTCAGACTTCCAACGGGCCTGATACCGGTTTTGGCTTACCGGTCAATGGAGGTGGCGTAGGAGTGGACGGCTTGGCAGGAATGGCGTCAATCCCCTTGGCTCAGGTTTTCTCCTTCTGCTTCAGCATCAGGTCTCCAACCCTTGTACAGAGAGTTGTTCCACATCACAAATCACATGCTGCTGGGAGAAGATGAGAATGATTTTTATATGACGAAGGAGATCTGGCAAGCCATGCTGGCTATGGACGACGAGGTGGAGGCAGATTGGGCGAGCCTTGTCTTTGAAGGCGTCTGAGACTGTGTCCAGCTGTATCCCTCCGTCCCTCTGCTAAACGGAATGCAGCTTAGCTGGCTGCTCGAGCAAACTTTCCCAGAAATAGCAAATGGGTCGTCCAGCCTCCGGAACTCCGATTTCTACCCCTGCAACCTTGCCTTTTAAAAAATTGTATGTCTGATGATGTCAAGTGATCCCCTCCCCCTTTTGTAATAGAATGTATGGTTTTTTTTATAAATGAAACGGTATCGTCTATCCTTTTATATCTATTGTACATCTTATATCACTCCATACTCATTGCCATTCCAAATCTTTATATATTCAGACAAGACTTTTAGTAGATTCCTCCAATATGGCACATAATATGATACATGCTAATCTTTAATCATCTGTTTTTGTGATCTCGATGATCTGCTGAATATCCATGGGGAATCTGCTCAGCAGCTTCTTCACTCCAAATTGGCTTGCAGCAAATTAATAAGTGCTATAATCTAGCAAACTTTTTCTTCAGCATACTAATTCAGCATCCAGAGTACGTAAATAATGTCTTCATGAAATCCAAGAAATCCGGAAAGAGTGAGAACAGCATCTCATTCATCCATAGTCTCGTCTAACTCCATGAGACCTAATTTTATGCACAACTCTTTAAATCTGGTCTCCGGAAGAGGCTTCGTGAAGATATCTGCAATTTGATCTTCTGTGCATATATACTTGATATCAATATCATTCTTCTCCTGATGATCTCGAATAAAGTGGTGACGGATATCAATATGCTTGGTCCTAGAATGATGAACCGGATTCTTAGTAATGCACATAGCACTGTTATTGTCACAATAAATCGGCACACATTCGGGAGAAATCCCATAATCTTGCAATTGTTGCCTTATCCATAAGATTTGTGAACAACAACTAGCGGCAACCACATACTCTGCTTCTGTAGTAGATGTAGCAAAAGAGTGCTGCTTCTTGCTAAACCAACTAATAAGTTTATGTCCAAGAAATTGACAAGTACCGCTCGTACTTTTCCTGTCAATTTTGCATCCTCCAAAGTCTGAGTCCGAGTATCCACTTAGTGCAAGACTGTCTGCTCTTGGATACCAAATTCCCAGACCCTCTGTGCATTTCAAATATCGCACGATCCGCTTAGCAGTGTCAAGATGCGTCTTCTTAGGATTTGCTTGATATCTATCACACAAGCCAACGACATAAGATATGTCAGGTCTGCTGGCGGTGAGATATAGCAGTGAACCAATAATTCCTCTGTAAAGAATAGGATTCACATCATCTCCTTCCTTCTCAAGTGCAGCTATACACATCGTACTAATTGGAATCCTTAAGCTCTTTGTCTTCTCTGGACAATTGATAGCGCGTTTCGCAACGCGCTATAGCTGCAAGTGTACAGATCACTGCAGAGGCAAGTAATAAATTATCGAACTCAAGGACTGCAGGCTCGAAGTATAATCAAGCACTAAAGCATAGATATCGTACTACTATCTAGGCGAATTAGAAAATGAGGTTGGTTTATTTAAAACTATCAATGATTTAAAAGCAAAGTAAAGTAAATGACTAATTTAGCTGGTTTTAGAAAACTTATGAGAAAACAGGATTCCAGGGCAATCCACTTTGAATAATTATCAAACAACTCTTTATGTAATTCAATCCCAATTTAATTCCCAAAGATGTGAGTTAATCGCAAATGTGTTATCAGGTGATCCTCTCGGACTCCGATTGACCCGATTCCAGTTGCATTGGAAAGCTAACTCAAAGATCTATCTATTGCCATGCTCCATTAGCTCGAATTCCATGTGTGGAGGAATTCGTGACTGCTTCTTTGAACATCAATTGCTTTCGGTATGAGTTTCCATTAAATTTTGGCCTAAAACGTATTTGGGTTTGGTCTTTTCTCACTTCTTCCTCTTCCTGATGAAAACGAACATCGATTGGCTCCATGGTACTTTGTCATATCCTGTAAACGGCTCAATTGTGCGTGAAACCTGCATAAACAACTCAAAACAAAACCAAACGTAATAAAGAATATGAATACGGTACAAAAATATCACTTAATGATCTAATCCAAGGCAAATAGTTAGCAGATTCACATCAGAAAAATGCACAAAATGAGTGTTTATCAACCCCCCAAACTTAAACTATTGTTCGTCCTCGAACAATGAGGAAAACAAATGAAAGAAAAAGATAAACACGAGGGGTGCATTTATTGATCAAAAATTGTTTCAGACACAAAAGGGGTTATGATTCCCACACCAACAACTGCAACAATTATCAATTACATGCAATCAATCACAGTTTCAATCTCGACCTCTAGAAATCTGCTTCTCACAAGATAGTGTGTCACTCAAATTTCGCTCAAATTGTAAGAAAGGCTAGTGTATACTCTCAAATTGTCAATTGTACAACTTTCCTACCATAGGCTTGCTCATTGTCTAAACTCTCTACTGACTTTGGGAATGCTAGAACAAAGATCACAAAGGTCTTTATTTTAGGTTCTAATGTAGGCACATTGGTGAAGGTATGGAATTTTTGGCTAAGTGACTAAACATATTCATCCTTATAACTCCATTCACACAAACTGTCTCCTCATCACATACCATACTCATTTATTGACTGACTAACTTGTACACTAATAACTCTCCTTTTTTTTCTCATTAGGGCTCAGCCTACTTTTGATCACCAAATGAAAATTTCGTATCCTCTTATAAATATTGCCTCATAGACAAGACAAATATTACCCATCATTTTTTTCACCTCAACTTATAGACAAGAAGGAATCCAAGCTTTCACTCATAGACAAGAACAGAAAGACACGGACTCAAAGGCTAATCATGAACAATATAAATCAATCTACCCTTTATTTCGCCCAAATCTTATAGACAAGATACTATTCACCAGTGTATAGCACTTTCTCATAGACAAGACAGAACTACAATGTTTTTCTTAACTCATAGACAAGAAAGAAAAGTAACAGGCTCAAAGGGGCTTTACTAAGGATAAAATTGTATAAGGGACAGTGTTTGGGATAATTTGGCTAACAAAGATGGCCTAAAAGTGTCCATCACAAGGCTTTGGACTAAGTACCACTATAAACTACTGCATTTTCACCACCTAACATCAACAGATACCCATATAACTCCATCCACACCTCCTATCATCCGGTTCAGAATAAAAAGGTTTATAGGCTCAACGGGTTTAGCAAAGGATTATGTAGTGGGTTAGTGTTTGGATTTTAATGAGGCTTATGAAACGATGGCCTAAGATCATTTCTAAGTTCATGACATTCCTCTTGCAGTTTTGAGACATAAACCAGAGCAAGTTCTAGAGATAAAGTGCACAGTGACATACTCTCAATCAAACGAACACAGGCTCAAATTCTCACAGGCTAAGCATATCCTAGATGCCAAAATCAATTCCGTAAAAGTATGCACCTCATCAAATCATATGCAAGTCATTAATACAGGTTTCATGAGAAAGAAATAGTTGTCATCATTAACTTTGATCAATAATGCAAATAAAACCCATATGAAACCATTCACTTCCTAGTACAATAAAATGATAGAGTTTCCAAGTACAAACCAACCACACACTAAAACTAAGATATAAAAATAAACTAAGACAGAGACAAATACACTGGTTCACTGATTCACATTAATACATCAAGTGCAGTCTCAAATCAGATAAAAGGATAAAAAGGTAGAAACACACATCGCCCGATCACATCCCTCTCCCCCAAACTTATTCGATACAAAGGATAGAATAAGTTTGTGGGGAAAAAGATCACGGACATGTGTGTGAGACCTCGCTAAGCTCTCACTGCGGTCAAAGCCAGTACGGCGGCGTCTGCTCCTCGGTCGCCGTTTTTGCAATTTTTAGGAAATCCCAACATTTCTAACTCTTTTCCTGCACTCAACAAAATTAAACAAAATAAGTGATATCTAGACATAATAAAGGACATAAGGCTCCAAAATTAAACAACTGAAAGCAGTAAAAATTGGGTTGCCTCCCAACAAGCGCTTTATTTAACGTCTGTAGCTAGACACAAAAGTAAAAAAAAAACAATTATACAGGATAAAAAGTGCGTAAAATAAAGTCTAGATTAGTGGCGCAATATCAGAATTAGTGTCAATTATAAATCTATGCAATCCCCGGCAACGGTGCCAAAAACTTGATAGCGCGTTTCGCAACGCGCTATAGCTGCAAGTGTACAGATCACTGCAGAGGCAAGTAATAAATTATCGAACTCAAGGACTGCAGGCTCGAAGTATAATCAAGCACTAAAGCATAGACATCGTAATACTATCTAGGCGAATTAGAAAATGAGGTTGGTTTATTTAAAACTATCAATGATTTAAAAGCAAAGTAAAGTAAATGACTAATTTAGCTGGTTTTAGAAAACTTATGAGAAAACAGGATTCCAGGGCAATCCACTTTGAATAATTATCAAACAACTCTTTATGTAATTCAATCCCAATTTAATTCCCAAAGATGTGAGTTAATCGCAAATGTGTTATCTGGTGATCCTCTCGGACTCCGATTGACCCGATTCCAGTTGCATTGGTAAGCTAACTCAAAGATCTATCTATTGCCATGCTCCATTAGCTCGAATTCCATGTGTGGAGGAATTTGTGACTGCTTCTTTGAACATCAACTGCTTTCGGTATGAGTTTCCATTGAATTTTGGCCTAAAACGTATTTGGGTTCGGTCTTTTCTCACTTCTTCCTCTTCCTGATGAAAACAAACATCGATTGGCTCCATGGTACTTTGTCATATCCTGTAAACGGCTCAATTGTGCGTGAAACCTGCATAAACAACCCAAAACCAAACCAAACATAATATTTTCTAAAAGAATATGAATACGACACAAAAATATCACTTAATGATCTAATCCAAGGCAAATAGTTAGCAGATTCACATCAGAAAAATGCACAAAATGAGTGTTTATCAACAATATTTTGCAATCAGATCGCGAGCGTACTTCTTCTGGTGAATAAAAATTCCTTCTCTTGACTGCTGAACTTGCAATCCAAGGAAATACGACATCTTTCCCATCATGCTCATCTGGAAGTTGCTAGTCATAAGATTAGAAAATTCATCACATAGATCTTGATTCTTTGATCCAAAAATTATGTCATCAACATATATTTGAACTAGCAGAATACTTCCTCCATCTTCGATGCAGAAGAGAGTTTGATCAATCCTTCCTTTCTTAAAGCCATTGGTTAACAGGAACTTAGACAGAGTTCCATACCATGCTCGTGGTGCTTGCTTTAGGCCATATAATGCTTTCCCGAGCCTATAAACTTTATTACCATGCTCGAAGCCTGGTGGTTGTTCAACATAGACTTCCTCCTTGAGCTCACCATTTAGGAAGGCACTCTTCACGTCCATTTGCATCACATCGAATTCATGATAAGCAGCATACGCGAGGAATAAGCGAATTTCCTCCAGCCTTGCTACTGGAGCAAATGTCTCATCATAATCTATTCCTTCGCATTGTCTATAGCCCTTGGCTACAAGACGTGCCTTCAGCAGCACATTCGTCAGCAATTGGAATTTTTCCTATAGGATTCTCAGGAACGGGAGCCTCTTCAGTAGGTCCTTCAGCAGCTGGAATCTAAGCAGCACCTCTGCCAAGACCTTCATTCGCAGCTATGCCTTCCCCAATTGGAGTAGACTTTGATGTCTCCTCCTCTTCGTCATCAAGCAATTCCAATATATCTGGTCCATCAATGAGATGATTAGGTGTGGCCTCAGCATGATCATTAGCATCACTGGCTTGGTCAGCAGTTTGGTCTCCTGCTGAGTGCGTCGGGTTTGGATTGCAGTCATTCATAGACTTAGTCGGATCAATACGCATATTTTTGA
This sequence comes from Plectranthus barbatus, assembly GCA_026898455.1. NCBI lineage: Eukaryota > Viridiplantae > Streptophyta > Magnoliopsida > Lamiales > Lamiaceae > Plectranthus > Plectranthus barbatus. The sequence goes on from JAPKLW010000706.1 coordinate 340,707, forward strand.
AAGAATTTAAAAACGTTTGATCATTGACATCATTAGTCTCATGATTGCTATCCTCTTTCTCTTTAACAGCTCTGCGCACTAAAGTAGACTCATAAAAAATAACATTGCATGTTATTTCCACAACACCGGTAGTCTTATTTAATACTCGACAACCTTTGTGAGTGGGGTGACCATATCCAAGAAGTACACCCTCGTGTGACTTAGGTGAGAAAGTATTAAGTTTTAACTTTTCGTTATTATGAATATAACATGTAGAACCGAATGCACGAAGATGAGTTATAGAAGGCTTACGACCGTTGTACACTTCATAGGGAGTCTTGTTGAATCTGCTAGTAATAGCACTCCTGTTCTGTGTATAGCAGGCCGTCATCACTGCTTCACCCCAGTACTTAGCAGGTAGCTTGGAGTCTGCTAGCATTGAGCGAACGACCTCCTTCAACGTCCGATTCCTTCTTTCAGCTAGCCCATTCTGCTGAGGAGTCCTAGCAGTAGATCTTTCATGTGCAATACCAGCTTCAGCACATAAATCCATAAGTACTCCATTGCAGAATTCTGTTCTATTATCAGAGCGAATCCTCTTCACAGTAACTTCCTTGCTGTTTTGCTCCTTGAGGATTAACTCCGGTAGAATGAGCTTTACCTCATCTTTGGTCTTTAATAAACGTACCCACGTATACCTGGAAAAGTCATCAACCACCACAAGTGTATATAGTCGTTTACTTACAGTGGGTGGGTTGACAGGGCCGAAAAGATCCATATGAAGCAGATCTAGGATCCTTTGTGACGCCTCCTTCTCAGGATTGGTCTTGAATGAAGATCTGGTCTGCTTTCCTTGTTGACAAGCTTTGCACACTCCTTCTTTGCGAAGAGTTTTAGTGGGCAGACCTACATCAAGCTTATTCTTGGCAAGGTAATTAATAGTTTTAAAGTTTAAGTGATTAAACCTCTTGTGCCACAACCATGTTGTCTCTTCTTTATTCAAGGCTAGGAAGCAAGAATGTTGTTGGCCGCTCTGCCAATCAACAATATATAGGTCACCCTTGCGGATGCCTCTGAGCTTCACTTCACCTGTAATGGCGGCAGAAATAGAGCAACTGGTATTGACAAATGATACATTGTTCCCATTCTCGCATAGTTGACTTATGCTGAGTAAATTGTGTTTCAGGTTGGAGACGAGTGCCACGTTGATGATTCTCAATCCATTGCGTTCAATGCACCCTCTCCCAACAACTTCCCCTTCACTGTTGTCTCCGAACTTGACTTTGGGGCCATTGTATAGTCTTCGTAAATCTGAGAACAAGTCTTCGTTCCCCGTCATGTGTGAGGAGCAACCGCTGTCCATGACCCACTCGTTTGATATGCTCATAGTCATAGCCCTTGGATCCTGTCCCTGCAAGTCAATCATGTTGATTTAGGTACCCGTTTAGCATCGGGTCCTGCAGGATTAGCATGGATCAAAGTTCCTTTCAGAACCCACATCTTAGTGATCCTCAAGACTTTCTTCTTGATTTCACTTATTACCATTTCCTCAACCTTTGGCTTAACATGTTTGACATATTTATATCTAGGTGTAGTGGTGTGCTTAGCCTTCCTTGCCCTTTGGAATATGAATGAAGTGGGCTCAGGCCTTACATAGGTGTTCCTCCTATGTAGCATGTTCTACTGATATATTGGCATTACATTATTGTAATGATCTCGCCTTCTCTGGTGAAAAGCAGGATTTGCTGTCCTAGCGTTGGGAACAGAACGCTCAGCATACCTTGGTCTTGCTGAATATGGTTTAGTATACGCTCTCGGATTTTGCTGAGGCCCAGCAGATACATACTTAGTATTCGTTCTATTGTTCCTCTGCTGAGGCTTAGCAGATTCATGCACAACATTCAACTTTAGGTTCCTCTGCTGAGGTCCAATATGTGTATGTTTAGCAGAGTCTGACTTAGGCCTCTGCTGAGGTCTAGCAGACGAATATTTAGCAGTCTCTGCTGAAGACCTCTGCTGAGATCCTACAGACGCATTCTGTGGATGTCCATTCTTTTGCTTAGCAATTGGCTTAGCATTGGAAGGTTCAGCAATGACAATGCCTTTTCCCTTTTCGGCAGTGATGGTTCCAGCAGATACAAACAAGATTGGATTCTGCTTAGAGGAATTAGCATCAGATTTTGGAATCCTTTTCGAGAATTCACATCCATGCCCAGACTTATTGTTATGATGTCTTTGTCGGCTTACAATGGCATTGAGGGCTGCCTTGCTGGATGTATCTTTTTCTAAATTTTGAAATTTTTCTGACAGTTGAAAGAAATCTGCTTTTAATTTTAAGAGTTCCTCACTTTCAAACCTTAGTCTTTCGACTTCCTTGGTTAACGTTTGAACAATTGATTGAAGTGAGGTATTTTCACCAATAATAGCATTTTTGATTTCATACATTTTAGAGAATTCAATTGACAGCTTTGTCAGGTAATCTTCCTCATAATCAAAAAAACATTCTTCCGATTCATCCATGACTGTAGTGCTAGAAGTGTTGGTAATTAGTACCTCATTTTCTTCATCGGCTAGGGCTGATTCACTACTCTGCTCAGCATCGGTATCAGCATTAGCAAACTGATCTTCGACAATATTTGCCATTAGTACGAACAGAGCTTCCTCGTTATCTTCTTCTTCTGAGGAATAGTAATACTCCTTGTCATTCTCCGGAATGTCAGACGCCTCCATCCTTGTCAGCAACGCCCTGGTAACTGCTTTGACAGCACGTCTTTCAAATCTTTGCTTCAGGCGCTCTCTCTCTTCTCAGCTGACTTTCGGACATTCTTGCTTTAAATGGTCTGGAGAGCCACATTCAAAGCACGTTCTCAGCTTTCGCTCTGCTGAGCGGGTAGATAATGATTGTTGAATTTCTTTGGCTTCTTTCTCAGCTTTAGCTTCTACCATCAACTTCTGAAGCTTTTTCATCTGCTCTTCCAGCTCGCTGATCTTTAGATCAACAGGTTGAGAGCCTGAGGTTGAGACAACCTCCTTTGCTAGTGATGCTGGAGCAAGTCTTTCTTGCTTATAGAAGGGCTTCTTCATCTTAAACTTACTAAAGTCCTTAGCGAAGTACGCTAAGTCCTCAAAGTTGGCAGCGAAGGTTGATGAAGCTTGTGCAATGACCGCTTCATTCTTTTTTGACTGCTAGATAATAAACTTGTGAGATTTGAGTTGAGCAAATACCTCCGAAGTAGACATGTTGTTGAGGTCCTTTTCACTCAAGCTTGTCATCTTTGCGAACCAATAGTCCCTTGGATATAGCTTGGAGATAATCTTGTTGTTCATCTCCCTGTTTCCATATTCTTTCCCCAGATTGCGAAGTTCCCCTATGATGGTGTTGAATCGTTCTTCCATATCTTGTATTGATTCACCTGCAATCATAGAATGATTCATATTTATCAACAGCTACCTGTAGCTTGTTGCGCTTCATCTGGTCTGTCTCTCGGGATGATTCGCAGACATATTCCCACATCTCTTTAGCAGTGTCAAACTCAAGCGATTTGTCAGCCATCAACTTTAGTAGAGAGTCATAGATTAGCTTTTTTGCCACGTGTTCTAACTGAGCTCTTTTTTTTATCCTCTTTTGTATATTCTTCATAGGGCTTTGGAACCATTTGAGGTCTTGGTTCTTCTCCTGCAGCAGCAGCTCCTACAAAGGTGTTAGGTTTCATAATTTTAATTGGACCTCTTTCCAGTACATCAGCCATTTCAGGATGAATGCTTTGAAGCTGTATGAGGGCGAGCTTCTTCCATGACTTGAAGTTTGCCTTCGTGTACTTCCCAAGCTAGTGATTCAACATTTTGTTCATTTCTTAAGTAGTTTCCTGAGCTTAGACAGGCAAAACACAAAAAAACAGATAATAGTGCAAGGAAAATATAGATCTGGTCTTAAGCAACTCACAAGCAGTCGGTTTTTCAACCTCCTGCTCTGATACCACTTGTTGGTCCTTAAATATCAGAGTCGTCGTGCTTAACCAAGAACACGAAATGCAGCTGAATGATTAATCGTAACTTACACTTATGTTTTTCTTTGAAGACAATTTAAACTCAGGTATAGATTAAGGTTTCTTCACAGTTATACACTAGCAATATGATTGCTAGGTTTAAAGTCTCATGCATAATAAAGCAGTAAATGAACACGATGTTTATAGTGGTTCGATCCAAATAGATCTACGTCCACTCCTTAGCCGAAATGCTAAGAATTCACTAAGTAAGTATACAGAGTACAAGGATTCGCCTTGGACGTTAAGTAGGCAGTGAACTTTTGGCCTGGCTACTTGACAGCTATCCTCCGATAATCTGAACTTCTCAGGTGTAGGTTTGGCTAAGTCAAGGGAACACCTTCGTAAAACTTGCCTTTCCTACTTTGGAAGTTTTATAGTTACTTCCTAACTTTTCTTCCGATGCGGCTAAATGCCCGTTTTAGTCTAGACCTTTTCAGGTGTTCGACTGTTGGATTCTTCCAATAAAGGAAGGTATCCCAATGATTGAAGAATCTTGAATAGAATCAAATATCTCTTCAATGGAGTGTCATTAATTCAATGGGGACACTCTGGTATTTGAAAGGCTTTGAATATGTTTCGAATATTTTCTTTTCAACTGACTGCTCTTGAGCTTTTCGCTTTTGTCTTAGGAATCTCTTGAAAGTATGTTAGAGTATTGAATGAGCAGTACCCTCTCACTCTTCTGGACTTGTCTTTTTTTACTTGAAGATTCAAACTTTGAATCTTTTTATCCGTTAGACACAACAGTCTCTTTGTCCGAGAGTGGCTCGTTTATCAGCTTGCTTTCTGGCTTCGTACAATACTTTTTGACCTGCTTCTAAAAAGTCATGTCCTTGCGTGTACGGTTGTCAGAACGTTAGTATAGCGATCGTTGTTAGTTGTCTTTCTTTGCTAAGCTCCTTTGGAACGATCTGCTAGCTTTCATTTGCAATCTGCTAGGTAGATATTGGACTGCTGAGTTCCCAGCAGTTGCTCTTTTTATTCCTGATTCCTTCGACTCCGGAATGTTAATCCTTTAGCGATCTGCTATGTGCTAGCAAATGCTAACTCCTCAGCATTCTGCTATCTCTTTGTCTTCTAGCAAGTGTTAGTCTTCTCTAGCAATCTGCTAGAAATACTTCGGTGTCAGCAGAGAGAACTCCTAGCAAACTAGTCCATTACAACTCAATGCTTGACCTATACAGGACATTACAAGATATGCTAGACTAAACTAGAATTCAGCATTTGATCGACCAATCTGGTAAGGTTTGATGCAACAAAACCTTTTACAATGTGATCCTAAGGGAGATTCAGGAATAATTTCCCAACACAAGGGGACCAGGATGAGAAGAAATCGAGCTCAGGATATGTGTTTACCTTGGGAGATGGGGCTGTATCTTGGAGGAGCTCAAAGCAGAAATGCATTGCTGACTCCACCATGGAGGCAAAATATGTCGCCGCCTCCGAAGCTTCGAAAGAAGGGGTATGTCTCCGGAACTACCTTTTAGAGTTGGATGTGATTCCGAGCTTGCCGAAGAGCATCATAATCTATTGTGATAACTCTGGTGTAGTGGCAAACTTGAAGGAACCATGGACTCACAAGGTAAGCAAACACATCGAGAGAAAGTACCATATCATACGAGAAATCGTATCGAGGGGCGATGTGCTAATCAAGAAGATTGACACTAGAGACAACCTAGCTGATCCATTTACAAAGATCTTGCCGCAGAAGGTTTACGAAAGACATATTTGTGAGCTTGGTCTGAGGTGGATGCCAACCACTGAAAGTAGTTAACATGATAGTCAGGCTAGATAGACGCACTATATACTCTGTAATAGCTATTGTAATGCTTTGAGTATAAGTGGGAGATTTTTGGGTTTTTTTTCTTTTCGATTTCCGTTGGTGTGTTTAACTTTGTTATTTTTAGATTTCTGTTTTCCTTTATTTTATTTTATTTTTGAAAAAAAAGAAATAGTAGAGGATTTACCTCTGTTTCGATCGACATGTCTGATGTCAATCGGCGCAGAGGTACGCATGGAGTTACACTTCGACCCGATGCAGGGGTCGATAGAAAGGCTCTGTGTTGATCGATAGGCCACCTGTTGATCGACATATAGTGCTAGCAGCCACAATTCTTCGTCGCGATGAGCTGATTCCTCCAGTGGATGAAAACGTTGATGTCTGAGATCAACAAGTCAAGTACAAGTTCTTTTTCTTGTCTGATTTTCAAAATTTTTCTTACTCTCCGCGTTCGAAATAAGTTTGGGGGGATGTGGACAAGAAATTTGAACTTATTTATCCTTTACTGCTTTCTTTTTATTGATTTCTTTGAATTGTTTTGTCTATTTAAATTCTTGCCTAGAAAAAATATATGGATATAGTGATGAGGAAAATTGCTGAATAATTGAACCCATTTGAACTGATAGTGAGTTGAAATCGATTAGGGATGAGTTTGATTTGATTTCAATTGTGGTTGATTGCCTATGAATGTAGAATACCGCATGATAGGATCTAATTGAAACTTATATTTGCATGATGTTTGAGTGAATTGAAATTGACTAAGGAAGAAATTTTTGAACGCAAGTGAGATTTTGAGCATTATATTTGTTCATGTGAGATTCGCATGTATGTTTTCGTTTCTCTAGAACTTGCTTCTGTTCAGTTTCGAGGCTGCATAGTGTGCACAATAATAGAAAATGATTTTAGGCTATCTTTGTTAGCCAAATTTTCCTAAACACTGTCCCTTGTGATATTTTTATCTTTTGATTAGACCCTTTGAGCTTGTTACTTTTTCTTTCTTGGTCTATGAGTTAAGAAAAATGTTGTAGTTCTGTTTTGTCAATGAGATAGTGCTATGAAAAAAGGCGAATTTTATCCTGTCTATAGGATTTGTGTGAAATAAGGGTAATTATTATAGGTGGATGAGAAATTTTTATAATTGGTGTACAAAAGAAGGTTGGGCTCTAGAAAAAAAAGAGAGAAAAATGTTTATGTCCTTATAAGCTCAAATTATTAAACAACATTTTTAAGAGCATAAAATGATTAGAAAAGAAAAAGAAAAAAAAGGAAGAGCCTTGGTTTGTGTTGAAAATTTTAGGAGATGGGTGGATGATGAATAGATAGTGGTTTATATTGATTGAGGGTGTACAACTTGATTGATTTTAGTCACTTGACCATATTTCTCTATCTTTCACAAAAAGCCTACATTATAACCTAATCAAAGTCTTTTTTTATTCTTGAATTGTGTGCACAAATAAGCAGTGGAGATTCTAGAAATTTTGCAAGCCTATGGTAGAAATTTCTTCATACATGCTGTGAGTGCTTTCATTGAAAACCCAAACACTTGAGTGCATGAGCGAAACACTTTCTTGTGAGTCTTCCGAAGTTGATGAATTTCCTATCTCTTTCAAATTGCTTGTGTGATGTGAATTGATGATCCTTGATTGTGAAGAATCTTGTGAGGCATTGCACTTTCAACTACTAGAGATTTCTTTTCTTTCTTTTCTTCGATTGAGGACAATCAAGTATTCAAGTTGGGGCGGGGGGGGGGGGGGGGGTTGATAAGTTCATATATATACTCACTTATCAATGTTTTTCTCCATTGTTTTGATTTAATAAGTTTATGTTTTTAGTCATTTCGATGCATGAGTCTATTTAAGAGGATGCTATGCTTTCGATGTTATGTTTTGCATGTATTTATGGCTAAAAAGAGGTCAAATGATGAAAAGAGCCGAGATACACAAAGTTGCCGCTTTGATTGACACACAGGAAGTCGACCAAGTTGGAAGACGGGCCAAATTCCTGAAGCAGGACGTCTGTGTCAACCGATATAGAGGTCGGATGTTGATCGAAGGCAAGGAAGATGAAGGGCTCGACATGTGCAGGCATGTCGATCGACATACACGGTGTTGATCGACACAGATGAAAGAGATGCTGATCGACATGAAGGAGAAACCTGGATTTTAACTTGCACGTGTATCGATTGACGTTGTGCATGTCTATCAACACAGAAGCCTGAAAAGGAAAATTGGCCTATTTTTGTTATTTTAGTTCAATACATAGTTTAAATATTTTGGCTTCTCTATAAATATTGAACTTCTTAAGCAAGAAATTGTTCAATATTATTTTACTTAGAATATTTTTAAATTGGAGTTTTTCCAAGACTTCGAATGTTCCTCTTCAATTGTTAAAGTATTTTATAATATGTTTTCTTTATTCTCAGTCATGTTTAGTGGCTGGAAACCCTAGCAGGTTCTAGGGCTTGTGATATTTTTTTCTAATGCATGTTTGAATGAAATCAACTCTAAAGCATGGTTTAATTTCCTGAGATTAATTTATTGAATCTAGATTTAAAGAAGGATCGAGAGATGAATTTGGATCTAGGTTTATAGTTATCAATTGAAAGACTGAGAGGTGAAAATTGGTAATAGAAAGAGGAAATTAAATATACTTTTTTTTGTCTCAAAAGGAAGAATCATGTGTAGGAATTAATTAGATAATTATTGAGATTGACTAAGTTTGTGTTCTTGAGACCAAGAGGAGATAGTCACAACCTTCTAATCTGGGGTTTAATTGTCTGACCAAGGAGTTTAATCTATCAAAATCTAATTTATCCCCAATGCTGAGTTGATGAATTTGCATGCTGAAGTTTAGAATATATGCCCCAAGATCAGCATCTTTAATTATTGTTTTTCATAACCTTTAAATTATTGTATTGTTATCTTTCAATTCCAAACTCAAATTCCCTTTTCAAAATTCCTCAAACTTCTATGTTCTGAAAACTAGAGCTATTACTCGTGATATTTCGTTGCACAACCCTTGTGGGATCGACCACCTTCGGGTGTAAAATTTATTTGCTCGCTGTTTCTACAGTTATCAGAGGTGCACTTGAAGATCTCCTCAAGGAGTTCTGCTGAGGCAAGATTCTCCTTACGACCTGCTTCTCCTGGCTACTGTGTATTGCTCCTGCTTAAGATCGTCTTGAGAAGCTACACCTGCATAAATCATTTGGAGTTGTGCAAGTTCTTTTCAGTTACGTGTCCTGAGTGGGTATGGGAGATTGGGCTTGAGCCTTAGACCTCCTTAATGGGCCCGAGCAAGTGAGTTTAGGCCTTAGCCCCAATAATAGCCCCTTCGGCTCTGGGGTATATTTGTAGTAGACAACATAATCAAAATAGTTCGTTAGCTTAGCCTTGTAATGCTAGTAATTATTAAATTGATCGTGATTGTAATTCAACTTCTCAAGCTCCTGTGTAAGGGAGACTAGTATAATTAAAGGCACGAGTCCAACTAGTCTGTCTAATCCGTGTAAGCAGCTCTTATAAGAAGTCCATGCGAATAGGCCTCGGTCACCTCTGGAAAGATGACTCGAGTGTGCAGTCGTAGGTCTGGTTACAAAAACTTTCATGAAGGAGTGACTCACTTGGACGGTCCTCGGTTGGAGTTCGTGCTCCCATGACTAGCACTTTGGTTTACCCGTGGGGTTTTTTAGGTACATGCCTACATTTAGTTTGGATCATCGCTTTGAGCAAGGTCCCATGAATAATTTTAGGGATTCATTGAGTCGTGTACCATGGGGTTCGCCCCGTAGATTTTTGGGTGCCTAGCTTCTGTGCGTTTATAAGTCGGTCAGGTCTAGTTTTGGCTTTTTGGTTTTTGGGTGCTGGTTGTCCGATGTAGCCCCTCTGGAGTTGGTTGTACGGACTTGGAGGTCTTACAGTTGACTCTGTGAGCTGCTGGTCGCCTTTGTTCTTCATACTACGAGAGCAAGTTAGCATGAGATCGCCCTGTTGTGAGGTTGTCGAGATGCGGGATCACTAAGGTGCGAGAATGCTGAGGTGCGAGGTCTCTAAGGTACGAGGTCACTGCGGTGCATCCATTGTCTTTCCCACCAAAGTTGTGATGGCAGTTCTGTGAATAACCGTTGCATTAGGGGCAGTTTTGGGGGGTAGCTGAGAAGTAGGAAGTCTTTTGGTCGTGCCTCCACATGTAGTCACATCATTTTCACGTATATACCTCTTCACTGTCCTTCTCTACCCGGAAACTTTTTCTCTTGGTGATTTCTCTTCTCCTTTCACGGTGATTTTTCTCTCCCATTTGTCAGGTGTTGGTTTTGAAGGGATTTGTGAATTGAATCACTTAATCCATTAGCCGAGATCATTAATTGGAATATCAAAAATAAACTACCTTGCCTATGATTAATCATAGCAAGCTCCTATTGATTATGCATTAGAGGGTTTATGCGAAATACCTGGATTGTGAAACCTGAAAACATAGTGCGCAAAAATTTGATCCTCGATCCTTTTTCCCGTGCACCAAGATTTATTCTCAACAGATTAAGGAATTAAATATATGAAATTAATTAAATTAATTTCGAAAGCAAAGAGAGAGAGAAGAAACAACATGGTCCTCCTGATCTGATCTTTTGATCTGTATCCAAAACTCCAATCCGAATATCTAGTGAAGATTCCCTTCGGATTCCTTGCCCGGTTGAGAAGCAAAATTTTCACCTTGTTTTAAGATCTTAGTCGATCATACACTGCTCCCAAATCCTGGTTTGCTGTGTTGAAACTGATGATCTTGTGGTGTGTTGAGATCTGAGAAATTGAAGCCTTTTTATAGGAAATTCTGGACTTCTATTGGGCCTGAGTTTTCATAGGCCAGACCAGGGACCAGAATGAAAATAGCAAATAAGTCCTATCAATTAATTAATTCCCATATTCAACCCATAATATAATTAATTAATTAATATTGATTCATTCCACCACATAATCAATACTGTCCTACCTATTTGCTACCACGCTTTGAGGAACGAGTTGCATAGGCTCGATGTATCCCCACATTTAAGGTTACAAACATTCATTAATTAATTTAGGCTCTGACAAGCTATTTAATTAATTAACATCTTATATTCCTGATTAACTGCTTGCCTTCGTCAAGTCCAAAGAATTGATTGCACTAATTTCGCCTCAAGGAAAACAAGTATCCAATGCAAAAGTAGGTTCTCGCAATCCTAAGCAAAGCATATAAAAGTATGATCACCTTGAAAAGCATATTCATGAACAAAACACAATTTTTTTAAACATGCTGAACACATGGTACAACAGGGAGGATTACTGAACATTTTGGAATTCAACAAGCTAAAGTATTAGGAGTATTTTGAGATAAGTATCGTGTTGCATATGAGTACGTCCACAAGCTAAGAATGCAAGGGACAATTTCATCATCGAGCATGAGATCTAGCATGATAACATGAACAACTCTTGAGCCTGACATAACAAAAGTTAAAAAATAGATAAACATGCACAAAAGTAAACAACATCCAAACAAAGTAAAATCAAGTACCACCCCATAGAAAAGAAGAGAAATAGGGACAGAAACAACCAGAAGTCCTGCATAGGGAGGAGAACTATCAACCGCTTGAGGTTGTGGCTGGGTAGTGGCAGGGGTGTTGTGCCTTTTGTTTGAAGAGGTTGAGCTGCTGCAATAAGTGTTAGCTTAGAGCTGGGTGAAAGTGGAGCTATAGATTTTCGTAGTGCCCATGCCTTTATCCTCATCATCAACTTTTTATTTACTTGCTGAAAATGAAACTAGACAAGAGACTTCAGCAAAATGCAAGGGGTTAGATGTAAGGCCCCCACAGTATTTATTTGTACCAACATAAATGCTCCATGATATTAAGGACTGAAAAAGAGCACTAACAAAACAAGAATGGAGCACTACAATTCTCAGCAAACTCTCAAAAGATCAAAAACTACAATCTCCCCCAAACTTAGCTCATAGACAAGCTAACACCATAGCTCACAAACTCAACTCTCAAACAAAAGCACACAAGCAATTTTATTTTTTTTTAGTTTTTTTTAACAAAGTTGAAAACTTGCAACGTAACTCTTAAACTAACTGAAAATAGAACAAGAGAAATAAAACATTAAGGACTTAAAGAAAATATTTACAAACAATTAATTCGGGTTGTCTCTAAGAAGTGAACCTTAAGCACAAGACAACCCGGAGTACCTTCTCCTCATGGTTTGACCCCATTGGTGGAAGTCTTCTTCTGGTTGTCAATTCCACCAAAGTGTTGATTAACTACTTGCCCTTTCACCTTAAACTCTCTCCAAGGATTTCCCTCTTTCAATTCTATAACTGTTTTCACTATATGATTGACTTGCTGCTGTTCCACAAAACCATTGCAACCTTCTTCAAGCAAAATCTCATCCTAGGAATTCAGAGAGGTAAACTCATCACCCATGTACCAAACATCATGTGGTTTTGAATTTTTCATAGGTAATTTATCTTTTTCCTCCAATTCATCAAACTCCAAATGAGGTAACATGGAATTCAATACCACATGCGGTTTTTGAGTGGAAAGTTTAGGAATCTGAAATTCTTCTTGTGACAACTCAAGCACATTAGACTCTAGAAAGCCCCGTATCTTACTACCCTCTGACTCAAGCCAAGAAAATTGATCCTCTATATAATCTCCAAGCTCCTCAGTTTCAAGGTTATAGCTCTCAACTAGCTCCAACTCAGTACACACTCCTTTGAGCCTTTCTTTAGCAAGAGAATCCAAGATTTTCTTTAATTGTGCATCATCTCTTTGAATTTTTAATCTTTGTGGAAAAGTTGGAGATGGGGGAACGAACTGAATAGCAGAGGTCTGATGTTGTGGCCATGCTGCAGCATTGAGTGTAGAATTCTTTGCCTGAATCTCAAGTCCTTTCTCAGCAGACTTCTCACCCTTTTGGAATGAAGATGATTCAACTCTCTCTCCTTGAATAGGGGATGGGCTTCCAGTTTTCTTGCCATTCCTCAGTATTAGTGCATTGGAATGCTCTTTCTCTGCCCTCTGATTGACATTATCACTCGGTAATGAACCTTGTGGTATATTTTTCAACTTGTTGGCAAGATGTCCAACCTGAACCTCCAAATTTCTAATTGAAGCTTCCTGACTCTGATTTCTTACTTCACTTTTCATAATGAATTCTTTCATCAAATCTTCCAAAGAATAAAATTCATTTTGTGCTGAAGCTTGATCTTGTCTCATTTGTTGTGGTTGTTGGAAACCAGGTGGTACTCTTTGCTTAAATGATTGCTGGGCTGTAGCAGATGTAGCTCATTGATTTAACCATGAAGAGTTAAGGTGTTGATTCCCCATGCAGCACATCGAAGCAGGATTCCAAGGACAACTCTCAATCTGATGACACTCATCACAATAAACACAAGAGACATGAGATGTGACTTGATTAACCACTTGTGGTTGTGGTGGAAAATTTTCAGAACATAATTTCTTCTCAAAATTCTTCATCGAATTCCCCATGGATTCTATTAGAGCTGTAAGAGCTGACAATACATTAGTCTCATGAATCCCAACTACTTTCCATGTTGGTGCAGCTCTAGTATTTGACCTTTGAAAATTGTTGTTGGAGATTCTTTCCAAAATTTCAAATGCATCATTGTAAGTTTTTGAAAGAAAAGCTCCATTGGATGAAACATCCAAAGTCATTCGAGAAGAAGCATCCAAACCATTGTAAAAAGTTGCCTTCTGTATGTGCAATGAGGAATTTCATGGTGTGGACATTTCCTTAACAGATCCTTAAATCGTTCCCATGCTTCACTCACTGATTCTGCCTCTTGCTTGAAGGATATGATCTCATTTTGGAACTTGGAATTCAACTCAAAATGATTAGCTTCAACTTCTGATTGTATGATTCTGGGTTCAGCTCCTCAACAATAGGTTTGCATATACCAGATTAGCCTTAATTTTATAATCAACCATATCAAGTACATTCCCCATAGTATTCACTCCACTTCCAGCTCCCAGATTAGCCATATGAGTTTTCTTTTTCCTCTGTCTTCTTCTATTCCTTGTGAAGGTTCTTACAATTTCTGGATCAAACAATTGAAATTCAGGTATTTTTTTTTGTTCATGCACAGGGCACACCTGAAAATCAGCAACAAACTAAATATAAATAACTTTTTCGTTTTGTTTTTTATTTAGAATACTAAAATTAAATATAATTGGAGTTAAAACAACAACAAGATTCTATGGCTCTCCCCGGCAACGACGCCAAAAACTTGGTGCGTGTGAATTACACTAGTGTAAGTGTACACTATCAAGTAATATCTAGAACTACTCCAGAGTTGAATCCCGCAGGGAGTGCCTTATGTGTAGAATCGTGCACACATTAACATGCAAAGATCAACTCAATATTTGTTTGCAGATGAAAATCAGTAATAACCAGGCGAATGAAATTAATAGTAAATTAAATCAGATTTAAATGCAATAGACTCGCGAACAGGTGAATAAGAAATAACTCGGGTTGCTAATAGTACTAAGCTACTAAAGATGCTGCAACATTAACCCAGCATGAAACTTAGTTGCTAACCCAGCTATCTCAGCTCTGTTTTCCAAAAGTAGCTGATGTGCCTCTATTCATGTTAACTACCATATTCCTATGTAAGTTAGTTAAATATTAAGCCAAACCAGGGCTCGGGGTTCCACCAAGAAAACCAGATCTAGACATATTCCTTTGCTCTAGATTCAAGCTTCAATCAAGGCTCTCTCCTTAGATTAACCTTTCCAGAATCAATCCAGAAATATATCTAAACTATGGTGATCAAGCACAACAAGATAAACATATCAAACCACCAAGATTAAACAAAGATTCAACTATATTAAAGTGCAAAAATAGAAATCTCAATCCATAGCAAGTTAACAACCCAAGTCAACAAGTTCATCTTATAGCTATAGTCAGAAAAAGAGGCATAATCTTCCAATTACAGCTCAACATTTCACTAGAGTAGAAATCTAACTATTAGAAACAAAGATAAAAGGAAGTTAGCCAAGATAAAGATAAATCTGGCAGCTTCTCTGTGCTTTTGCCCTAGGAGTTCCCTCCTAAGAGCTCTCCAGCTCCAGGAGCTCTACCAGCTGCCTCTCACCTCTGCTGCGTTCCCTTCTTCTCCAGACTGTCTCTTTCTACTCTGGTTTCCATGCTGACTTCATGCTGCAGCATCTTCACTCAACATGATCACTTTCTTTAGGAATTTATACTTGATGTTTTTCCTGCATTATTTTATACTAAACTGGACACAAAAGAGTTAATTTGCAACAACTATTCCTCTAAACACTAATCATGTATAAACATGCTTATTTAAACCAAAACTGGACTTAAACAAGACTCAAAGGACTCGAATTTATTAATTTAAAGACATAAATATAACTCTTATGAGAGAGTTATCACCATACGATCTTCCTTGATCTACTACACACCGTATGATCTCCCTATCGACGAGATAAGAGGATATGAGCGTTTACGACACACGTTTGTTAATTCAGACAGGAGATGAACATATAACATTTATGATTCCCAATACTTTAAACAATAGACCTTGTACATAATATAACAATCATAATGCTTTCAGTATATAAATCCATCAATCTCCCACTTATACTCAATGCATTATATAGGTGCTTTGTAGAGTATAACATGTCTAAACTAATCTAGCTATTACATCAATCATTCTACGTGGTTGGCTTTGCCCTCAGCCCTAGGTTACGTACATGCATCTCGTAGACCTTCTGAGGCAGAGCTTTTTTGAAGGGATCCGCTAGATTATTCTTTGTATCAATCTTCTCTACCAGCACATCACCCCTTGCTACGATCTCTCGTATAATATGATACTTCTTCTCAATGTGTTTTGTTGCTATGTGAGTTCGTGGTTCCTTTGAAATAGCCGTAGCTCCCGAATTATCACAATACACTGTGATAGTCTTGGGTAGCTTAGGAATCATGTCCAACTCCAGAAGGAAGTTTCGAAACCATACTACTTCTTTCGATGATTCCGAAGCTGCCACATATTCTGCTTCCATGGTGGAGTCAACAATGCACTCCTGCTTTGCACTCCTCCATGATATGGCCCCACCTCCAAATGTAAACACATAGCCAGAGGTGGACTTCTTTTCTTCTCGGTCTGCCTGGAAATCCAAATCCGTATAACCCACAGGGCACAACTCCTCACACTGATAGAAGAGACAACAGTCTCTAGTCATTTTCAAGTATTTGAGTATGTGCTTTACCGCAGTCCAATGCGCCTGTCAAGGGTTAGATTGATATCTTGCTACCACGCCTACAACAAAGTAGATATCTGGCCTCGTACATAGCATTGCATGCATGAGACTCCCCACGGTCGATGCATACGTCACGTTGCTCATCTCATCTTTCTCCTTTTGTGTCACCGGACACTGATCCTTGGAAATATGTACGACATATCTGAAGGGTATCAGACATTTTTTTGGCAATATGCATGTTGAAATAGGCAATCATAGTATCAACATATGACGCTTGAGACAAGGCCAACATCATTTTCTTGTGCTCGCGCAATACTTTTACCCCTACGATATATCCTGCCTCCCCAAGGTCCTTCATATGAAACTGTTTGGATAACCACCCCTTTATGCCCACAATACTTCCACATTATCGCCAATTAGGAGAATATCATCTACATAAAGTGCAAGGAAGACCACGCTTCCGCTGACACATAGACGGTACACGCAACTCTTGTTTGAACATTGTGAAAATCCATATGATTTAATCACTTCATCAAAATGTAGATTCCATGACCGTGAACTTGCTTGAGTCCATACAACGACTTCTAGAGCTTCCAGACCAAATGGTCTTTGCCTTTCTGCACATAACCTTCTGGCTGTGGCATATAGATGTCCCGACCTTCTTCTAGGTACCTATTTAGATACGCGGTTTTGACATCCATCTGCCAGATCTCTAGGTCCATATGTGCTGCTATGGCTAGTAGTGTTCGAATGGACTTAAGCATGGCTACCGGTGAGAAGGTTTCGTCATAGTCTACACCTTCTTTTTAACAATAAACCTTCGCCACCAACCTTGCTTTGAAAGCTGTAATTTCACCATTCGCTTCTTTCTTTCTTTTGTATATCCATTTTCACCCTATGGCTTGATAGCCATCTGGCAAATCAATTTTCTGGTATACATCCATAGCCGTTATGGATCCTATTTCCGAATCCATAGCGATCAGCCATTTGTCTGCATCTTTATCAGATATCGCCTTGTCGTATGTCCAGGGATCGGTATCATCTAGTCCGCTTTCTAGGATCACGTCAAAAGACTCTCCCATGAACATATACCTTTCCAATTTGTGGACAACCCTCTGGTGCACGTGTAATTCAACACATAAACCACGTTAAATTTTCAATACAAGGTCCTTTCGAATTTGCCCTATAGGATTATCAAAACAAGAGCTAAAAACAATATTCACACAAGCAATTTATCGAACACCTAACATACAATTTCCAAACTTTCAACAATACCTATAAGCCTACTCAAAAGAATCCCCGGCAACGGCGCCAAAAACATAGTGCGCGTGTAATTCAACACACAAACCACGTTAAATTTTCAATCCAAGGTCCTTTCGAATTTGCCCTATAGGATACTATTTACTTGTTAGGGAAGTGTTATAGCTAGGCAAATTAAGATCGTTGAGTTTTTGTCTAAATTCCTAGTGCAAAATTAAACTAACTTCATCCATACTTAAACAAACAATCAACTTCATTATGCATAAAACGTAAATTCAAACAATACTTCAATTTGTAGTAACAATGGTAGAACAAGTTTCAGAAGTGCTCAAATGAGTAAGAACGGATGTTGATAAGAACTTAGGTGTGATCCACTTGAGTTGAACTATGATACAAACATATTTAATTCCTAAAAAGATGGACTTTTACCCTACACTAGCCAACCCCCAATCACGGTGAATCGACCGTTGATGACACTAGGAACCTCAAACAACTACGTTATCGGATCCTAGGACACTCCTAACAGCACGTAAATCATAATCCTATGCCCTATCTCCACACAGGGATTGGATCAAGGAACACAAGAACTCACACTATTCACGACACTCCTTTCCGTATATTGGCTGCAAAATTCATATCAATTAACACCTAGATTGGCTGTTACCTACACCTAGGTGCATGTGAACAAGCTCTAGTGTGATTCAATCTAAAATAGGAAAGTAAACAAACATAATTTAACCTATTTCTCACACCTTAATTCAAATCAACATCCAAGGAAATTTAGAATTCCATTCCTCTCATGTTCAACATTACAATATCTAATTGAAAGTAAAACACTACAAGAGATAGGTTTCAATGAATTTCTTCCCCTAAATTGAGCACTTTGATCTTGATCTACCGCCTTTGATCTTTGATTCCTCTCCAAAGATGGTGGATTACCTCTTGATCCTCTTGGATTAGCATGGAGTTATGATGGAAGATGGAAATTGGGGAGAATTCTAACTTGATGTAATGGAAAATGGCAAAAGTCCCCTAAAATTTTGAATTTCCCCCTTTTATAGACGAGCTAACAGAGCCTCGCATCACCTGGGATAACTTGAAAATCGGAATAACTGCCAAAATTGTGATCTGGCTCGGCCGAGCCCGATTTGGCTTGGCCGAGCGAGCCTTCTGAAGTGCCTGGCTCGGTCGAGCCTGGTAAGGTCAGCCGAGCCATGCCTCTTTCCATCAAGGCTTAGTCGAGCCTGGCTTGGCTCGGCCAGGCGAACTCTCTGAAATCCAGCTTTCTCCTTTCCTCTGCTCCGCTCGGGCGAGCCTATCCACCTTTGACTCCAAACTCGGGCGATTTGCCTCCAAAACTCAACCAAAAGTGTTGTTTTATGCTCAAAACTCAACCTACACCATCCAAACACAAAAACACGAAAACACAACAAAAGAACAACAAAAACATATGATATGGGATTAAATGGACACAAACATGCTAGTTCACACATCGAAATATAGGTTATTTTACGCACATATTATAATCCCTCGAACTTGAACCTTTGATTGTCCTCATTCAAAACAAAATAAAGTAACCAATCCACTTTATGCAACACCTCATAGCTCATCAAGATAATCTTAGCATGTCCAAGAAAAACGAGATTATCACCTAATTTTGTGACAAAGTTAATGCTAAGGACATGAACCACTCATCAAATTTGGATACAAGAAAAGAAAGCACTTCCTCACGTGTTTAGGGACGATGAGATTCACTCAATCACAAGATATCGAGCTTGACTTTCGTAAGCTTGCATCCATTCTCACCACTATTCTACAATAAGTTAGTTTCTAGAATAAAAAAGGTCTTTGAATGGGTTATAATGTGGCTAACTAAAAGGTGGGTGGTTTTGGGCCAAAGTGACTAAACTCTTCAATTTCCCAAAACGCCCCAAACTCATTCTCTTCAAACCACTTCAAACCCGAGGCTTATTCATTTCACAACACTTTTTTTTCTTTTTCATCTCTTTTCTTCTTATTTTTTTTAATTTCTTTCTTTTTTCTCTTTTTTTTAAGCACCATCATTCATTCATTTCGTAGGTGCCTATCTTTCTTTTTTAAACACTTGCACCAAAATTTTTTTTTGGTGCCTCATTTCCTAGGTATCATACCAATCCTTTATTTTATTTCTTTCATGTCTCAACACTTTCAAGATCACAAATCAAATCAATTCCCAACCCAACTCACATAACCGTATTCACCCTCATACACTTTTTCCCCCCAAACATGGTCCTAATCATATCAAAGAAAATTCACCAATAAGGCTCAATCACGGGGGTCAAAGATACGAAAGGCAAATTAATGATAACAACCACCTTATACTCCCGGTGTGAGAGGTAGGACTAAGAATCGATGGCCTAATATCATTTTCTAGTTACACACTCATGCCAATAGATAGAGAACGGACGCAAACACTCACAGCTTTTTGTCATGTCCTATGCATTAACTAAACACAAAACATCAGAAATTCAAAAGTTAAACTTAAGACGTGCTTCGAAAACTAGATTCCGCCCTATCATTGGTTGAGGTAAACATCAAACCTCACTAAGTAAATCATGATTAAAATCTCAAGTTAGTTCGGGTTCATCACACACACAAACAAGCACACAACAACAACCTAGAAACAATCTAAATGCAATGAAACTAATTGGCAAAAGAGACGATAGAATGCGTTACACAATGGTAGCCACGATCGAACTGTTTCTCCATTGCCTCATTTGTACCTACTTACATCAACACAAAAACCACCAAACAATTGAGCATAAAAAAAGCCAATGAAGCTCTCATTTCCACCAAACTTTCCACAAACCTTAATCAACAAATATAAGACAATATCCACTAGTTCCACCATACAAACCAAACCATACAACATATCCACATACCATGCCAAATAGAAAGAATTAAATCATGCAAGCTCGCTAATAATTCCATCCAAACATCACATTCCACCATTACAAATCAAACATTAGTTCCACATCCAAACATCCAACGTAGATCAAATATCATTCATATTACAACCATATCGAAGATCAATTCATCATCCAAACAAACTAAACTAGAAAGCATGATAAACTAAGATAGAGAGATAAAGGAAGAGAATGACCCAAGCACCGACTACCGGTGATTCCCCCCAAACTTAGTCAAGTGAGACTATGTTTGTCAAAAAGGTAGGCAGTGCGTCATCACTCCACCCTATCCTTCCAACGTCCCTACAAAGAAAATCAAACAAACTAAATCACTAAAGAAGATAAGGAGGTAAGAGAGGGGAAGAGTAAACCAAAACCGGCAACCGGCACATTCCCCCAAACTTAGTCAAATTAGACTGAGCTTCTAAAATAGCTAACGATAGTCAATCATGAAGGGATTCGTGAACTGAATCACGAAGTCCGTTTGCCAAGGATCGTTAATTGGAATATCAAAATAAACTGCTATGCCTATGAACAATCCTAGCATGCTCCTATATTATTATGCATAAGAAGGTTATGCGGAATACCTGGATTGAAGAACGATGAAGAACGCGTGCGTAGAGATGCCCTTTGATCTTTCCCACGCACCAAGATTTAATTTCCTAACAGATTAAGGAAATTAATCTCAAGAAAATAAATGAATATTTTCGAAAATAAGAGGAGAGAGAAGAAGAAGAATCCTCCTGATCTGATCTTCTGATCTGTATCCCAACTCGATCTGAAAATCTGGTGAAGATTATCTATCAGATCCCTTGCCCGGTTGAGAAGCAGAATTTCCTCCTCGTATTAAGAACTCACTCGATCACTTACAGCTCCCAATGCTCTGGTTTGCTGTATGCAACTTGTGATCTTATGAGTAGTAGGTGTTTTGAGTTCTGAGGTACAGAGGCCTATTTATAGGAAATTCTTGGCTTCTATTGGGCTTGAGTTATCATGGGCCAGACCAGGGACCAGAATGCAAATAGCAAATAAGGCCTATCAATTAATTAATTCTCATATTCAACCCAGAATATAATTAATTAATTAATATTGATTCATGCCACCAGAGAATCAATACTGTCCTACCTATTTGCTACCACGTTTGAGGAACGGGTTGCATTGGACTCGGTTTATCCCCACATTTAAGGTTACAGACATTCGTTAATTAATTTAAGCTCTGACAAGCTATTTAATTAATTAACATCTTTAATTCCTGAATTAATCCACTCAAACCTTTTCACTTATGCTTGAACTTAATCAGCCTGCAGGACTTTAGCATAACGAACCTTTTGAGCTGTTCAGGGAATGTCACCATCCTATACTGGATGTGGTTACCTAGTTCAGATACCAGACAGTCATACGCAGATTGATGTCACCCAAGACTGCAGAAGAACAGGTTCAACTAGAACCTTTTCTACAACTCAAAGTGACATACAATATATGTATACTTCTGTATCCTCATATAGGTTTAAGATTCCATCGAGTCATAAAGATCTAGATTCTTTTAATGTCAGATAAAAGAATCGATCTTGACTTAGGTCCTCATCAATGTGTGCCCCACACCAGCATACCAAGACATCCAAGATAAGATGCTTATCCGCATATGTTGCAGCCTACACCGACAGTTTATCCTGGAACTGTCTCAGCTGTGATGACTATTTATATCTCGCTAGGTCAAACGATCCATACGATATTCCGTGATCTTCTACACACCATATGATCTCCCTATCGACGAGATAAGAGGATAATTGTGTTTGCGACACATGTTTGTTAATTCAGACAGGAGATGAACATACAACAATTATGATTCCCAGTATATTAACCAATAAACCTTGTACATAATATACCAATCATAATGCTTTCAGTATATAAATCCATCAAATCACTCCTCATACTCCAAACGCTCCCCCTAGCACATGTAAATCAAGTGATTAACAAACAAACAAGAATCATTATGAACACTATCTAGGCAAGAATTTACAACAAATGAAAGAAAAACGGTTGGGTTTCCTCCCAACAAGCGCTTCCTTAACGTCGGTAGCTAGACGACCTCACCATTCTCATCTATTATCAAAAATCTTGTGAATTTTTTATACACCTTTCTCCCTTGATCGACATTTAGTTGGAAGCAAATTGTCAAGGGAGATCTTTCTTGCTCCCCTCTCATCCTTCCAAGGATATTTGAATGTCTTGACAAACTCTAATGGCGATGGTGGTGCTTGTGCCTTTAATGTTTTCTCCAAGGTATCATCTAGACTTCTCTTCATCATAAAATCCACAACACATTCTCCACCGAGCTCATCATCTATGTCAAAGATAAGAACATGCACCTCCATTGGCTCCACTAGCTCTTCCTCACACTCCTCTTCAAAAAGTTGCACCAAGGCCGGAGCCTTTTGCATTTCCTCATGTGAAGGTATCTTAATCTCACCATTCTTCTCATCTTCAATGACTTGCAACTCCTCCTTAGTGCCTTCATCCTTCTTTGGTTCCTTTTCTTGAACCTCCACTATTTTCGTATCTTGAAATCTTACTTCCTTAAGCACCATTACTGCATCCTCACATTCATCGTCCTCACTTTCGTCAACCTCCTCACTATTTCCTTGAGACCTTTTCCCATGTCAAATGAATATTCTTCCACTCAAGGCTTCTCAATCACCTTTTTCAAGATTTCGGATAATTGCATTTTTAATTCCAAAAGGCTTCCCTCGAGCTTATCCTGTCTCCTCTCCAAAGATTCCTGAGATGATCTCGCTTCTCTAACTCTTTCATGATCACGGCTACCCCATTGATCACAATGAACTCTTGTTATGGATGGATTCCAAGTATGGTTCTAATAACGTCTACATGTAGAGTAGCCATTAGATGGGGGATAGTTCATGTTGTTTCGGAGGTCACATTTCCCCCATTTATCTCCATATCTTTCATTACTAAACTCATCTTCTTCATATCCCCAATTTGGCTTCACCTTCCGATCATGTCTCCTCTCTTCCATCCATAGGTAGCTCTCTTCAAATACAAACCGGATTGGCCTCCTCGGTCGTTGTCTCTCAACCATCTTTGCTCTCATCTCATCCAATTCCCTTTGGAGTTTGTTAAGCCTCTCCGAGTGAGTTCCTCGATGATTCTCCATTTGACACCTACAAAAGTCCAACAACCACAAAGTAACACAAAATAGTAATTAAAAAACAACTTTCTACAAGACATATTTACAAACACCTACAAAACTTCACAAAAGTCAATTACAAGACCAAAAAATTTAACAAACAAAGTAAGAACAATTATCAAAACAAGAGCTAAAAATAATATTCACACAAGCAATTTATCGAACACCTAACATACAACTTCCAAACTTTCAACAATACCTATAAGCCTACTCAAAAGAATCCCCAGCAACGGCGCCAAAAACATGGTGCGCGTGTAATTCAACACACAAACCACGTTAAATTTTCAATCTAAGGTCCTTTCGAATTTGCCCTATAGGATACTATTTACTTGTTAGGGAAGTGTTATAGCTAGGCAAATTAAGATCGTTGAGTTTTTGTCTAAATTCCTAGTGCAAAATTAAACTAACTTCATCCATACTTAAACAAACAATCAACTTCATTATGCATAAAACGTAAATTCAAACAATACTTCAATTTGTAGTAACAATGGTAGAACAAGTTTCACAAGTGCTCAAATGAGTAAGAACGGATGTTGATAAGAACTTAGGTGTGATCCACTTGACTTGAACTATGATGCAAACATATTTAGTTCCTAGAAGGATGGACTATTACCCTACACTAGCCAACCCCCAGTCACGGTAAATCGACCGTTGATAACACTAGGAACCTCAAACAACTACGTTATCGGATCCTAGACCACTCCTAATAGCACGTCAATCATCATCCTATGCCCTATCTCCACACAGGGATTGGATCAAGGAACACAAGAACTCACACTATTCACGACACTCCTTTTCACATATTGGCTGCAAAATTCGTATTAATTAACACCTAGATTGGCTATTACCTACACCTAGGTGCATGTGAACAAGCTCTAGTGTGATTCAATCTCAAATAGGAAAGTAAACAAACATATTTCAACCTAGTTTCTCACACCTTAACTCAAATCAACATCCAATGAAATTTAGAATTCCATACCTCTCATGTTCAACATTACAATATCCAATTGAAAGTAAAACATTACAAGAGATAGGTTTGAATGAATTTCTTCCCCTAAATTGTGCACCTTTGATCTTGATCTACCGCCTTTGATATTTGATTCCTCTCCAAGGATGGTGGATTAGCTCTTGATCCTCTTGGATTAGGATGGAGTTATGATGGAAGATGGAAATTGGGGAGAATTCTAACTTGATCTAATGGAAAAATGGCAAAAGTCCCCTAAAATGTCGAATTTCCCCCTTTTATAGACGAGCAAACAGAGCCTCGGATCGCCCGGGCAAAAATTGAATCATCCGGGATTAACTTGAAAATCGGAATAACTGCCAAAATTGCGATCTAGCTCGACCGAGCGAACCTTCTTAAGTTCCTGGCTCGGTTGAGCCTGGCAAGGTTGGCCGAGCCAAGCCTCTATCAATTGAGATTTACTCATGATTTACTAGTGAAGTTTGAAGTTTACCTCAACCTATGATAGGGCGGAATCTTGTTATTGAAGCATGTTTGAATTTAACTTTTGAATTGCTGAGTTTTGTGTTTGGTTAATGCATAGGACTTGACAACAAGCTGTGAGTGTTGAGCCTTGATATTATCATATCCTTTTTGATTGTGAGAGGCGATATTGAGAGCGAGAAATCTAGAACTTGCATCTATTCTTGATTTATTAGCATGAGCATGTGACTAGAAAAAGATATTAGGCCATCGGTTCCTTGTCCTACCTTGCACATCGGGAGTATAAAGTGGTATTTTGATCATTTGTTTGTCTTTCATATCTTTGACCCCCGTGATTGAGCTTAATTGGAGAATTTTCTTTGATATTATTAGGGCGAACTTTCGGGTGAGTGAAAATATGAGGGTGAATACGGTGTTGTGAGCTTGGGTTGGGAATTTATTGAATTGTTTGGTATTGCAATTAATGAGGCATAAAAGGAAAGAAATAAAGAAGATTGGTGCAAATCCTAGAAAAAGGGGCACCTACAAAGAAATTGTGGAAAAAGAATTGTTGGGAAAATATTCCTGAACTATCCTTAGGAGTACATTGTAAAAGGTTTTGTTGGATCAAACCTTAGTAGATGGTCGATCATTGCTGAATCTTAGCATAACTTAACAACTTATGTAATGTCCTGTATAGGGTGAATATTGAGTTGTAATAGAATAGGTTGCTTGAAACACACTCAGCAAACATCAGAAAAAGCTAAAGAGGAAGAAAGCTAGTGATAGCAGAATGCTGAGGAATCAGCATTTGATAACACGTCACAGATTGCTAAAGGCGTTAGCAATCCGAAGTCAAAGTAGCAGAAGAGCGTTTGCTGCGCATCAAATCCAGCAGTATGCTGAAAGATATCCAGCATCCCGTTCCAGAAAAGGCTCAGCAAAGCAAATCTCAACTACTGCTACATCGCCATTCTGACCAATGCGCGAAGACTAGACCTGTCAGAAGTAGGTCGGAAAAGCCTGTACGGAGACAGAAAAGTTGGTAAAAAACTATCTGCAATTAAGATGAAAGATCCGTTGTGTCTAAACGGAACTGCCGACTCAAGTTTCGAATAGCCAACTATAAAAGGCAAGTCAAAGGAAGATACAAGTGCTGCTCACTCTCTAACGCAAATACACGTACGAAAGATTCCAAAAAGAGGCAAAAATCTTGAGAGCAGTTCAGTTGAAAGGCATAATACAGAGACATCGAAAAGCCTTCAACATCTTGAGTGTCTCACTATACATCTGACACTCATCTGAGAGATTCTTGAGTTGATTCAAGAATCCTCAATCATTGGGATCACTTTTCTTATAGAAAGTATCCAGCTGTCAATTTCTCGAGAAGGAATTGATTAGGACGGGCACTGAAGCCGAAAAAGAAGGACAATTTGGAAGGAACTTTAAACTCTTCCACAGGTGGTAAAAGTGAGTTTTACGAAGGTGCACCCTTGACTCAGTCGGAGCCACACCTGAGAGGTTCGGAGTATCGGAAGATAGTTGTGAAGTAGACAGACCAAACGTCGGCTGCCTGCTTTACAGGAAAGGCAATTCTTTGTACACCGTATACTTTCTTAGTGAAACTCTTAGCGATTCGGCTAAGGATTGGATGTAGATCATTTGATCAAACCACTATAAACCTTGTGTTATCTTGCTGGTTACTGTTCTATTACTTTACTACTACGGTGATTTAACTGCAAGAAGAAACTTAAGCGAACTTGAACAAAAACCCTAAGTTGAGAATAATCTAAATACAAGTAAATGCTACTTTATTCTGCTGCATTTCGTGTGTATATCTTATCGCTACCACGACGACTCTGATCTCGGGGACCAACAAGAATGGTGCAAGTCGTGAAAAAAATATGCACCCACATGAAAAATATGAATGATGGTGTCATTGAGAAGAAAAAAAAAGAGAGAAAAGAAAAATGAAGAAGGAAAAAGAAAAAGAAAGAAATAATTGAGTATGGAATAAGCCTTGGGTTGAGTGGTTGAAGATAACTATTTGGGAGGTTCTTTGGAATTTAAGGAGTTTAGCTACTTTGGGCCAAAATCACCTACCTTATAGTTAGCCACGTTATAACCAAAGCAAAGACCTTCTTGATTCTAGGAGCTGACTCATTGTAGTATAGTGGTGAGAATGGATGCAAGCCTATGGAAATCAAGCTCGATATCTTATGTTTGAGTGATTCTCATTGTCCCTAAACATGTGAGGGAGTGTATTTCATTTCTTGTATCCAAATTTGTTGAGTGGTTTGAGTCTTTAGCATTAACCATGTCACAAAGTTAGGTGATAATCTCGTTAGACTAGAACATGCTAAGATAAATAAGATGAGTTATGAGGTATTTCACGAGGCAGAATGATTGTTTTACTTTTTTTGATTGAGGACAATCAAAGGTTTAAGTTTGGGGGATTATGATATGTGCATAAAATGACCTATATTTCGATGTTTGTGCATGCATGTTTGCATTCATGTTACTCTTATATCATATGCTTTGTGCTTGTTTTTGTTGTGTTTTTGTGTTTTGTGTGATTTTGATTGTGTAGGATAGGTTTTCGGCATAATTCAACATTTTTGGCTAAGTTTTGGTGGAAAATTGACCGATCCGAGTTTCAAGGGTTGTGAAGATCGACCGGGATGAGCAGGGGAGCAGCAGGAAGGATTTCAGAGGAGAATTTTGACCGATCCAGATCTGGATCGACCAATCCTGGAAGCCAAGAGGCTTGGATCGGTCGATCCCTGCTTGGCTCGACTGATCTGCCCATTTTAGAGGCAAATTTCGGTCTAGCTAGATCCAGATCGGCTATCCAAAGCGGGCTATTCCGGTAGTTTTTCATTTTCAAGTCATCCCAATCGATCCGATCTTAGACGGAGCGATCCGGGGCTCTGCCAACTCATTATAAAAAGGGGGAAATTCGCATTTGTGAGGGAGGTTGTACACTTTGTACATACTTGCGGCGGTTTTCACTTTCAAAAATCACTTTCTACTCACATCAATCCATCAATTGAAAGGGATCTTCATCCAAATCTATCCAATTGATGAAGAAGCAAGTGTAGATCAAGGCCAAGGATCCAAATTGGGGAATTTTCAATTTCCAATCTATTTGTAATGGCTAAGTTTTACTTTTCTATTCAATTGCACTTGATCAAAGGTATTTATAGATAAATCCTTGAGGATATTGGTAGATTGAAACATTGAATTGAGATATTGATGCTTGGATTGTTGTTTACCTCCATTTCTATGATTGCACTCATTTGAGCTTTTTCCTAAATCACATAGTGTAGGCAGTAACCAGCTATGTGTGTGTTAGACACCGAAATTGCAACCAATACGCGGATCTAGGTTTTGTGAAAAGTGTTGATGCATATAGGTTTTGATCCAATCCATATGCGGAGATTGCCTATAGGTCGATAACCTACGGTTTATTTGGAGTGGAATTAGATGCTACAACATAACTGTATGTTTGTTTAATTTCATCTACTCTTGCGTTTTTGGTACAAAGGGAGATAGGAAGTGTAGGGTAGGTTGATCATCTTTGAATGGATTAAATGGTTGTTTGCATCATTCAAGTCAATTTCATAGATTCTATGTGCATATCTTACCAATGTCCTTCGTTCTTCGATTGTTGAATTCAATACCTTGGGTTTATGCTACAATCGCTTAAGAGAATGGAAGTGAATGTTTAGAAGTTAGGGTGAATGTTGTTACGATGCATGGGTTAGTTTAATCTTTCATAGTTAGATTTAATTGTTTTCTAAGATAAATCAACACTCAACGACTTAATTCTTACCTTGATACAATTGCAATTCTTTACTACCTAGTACTCTAGCAGGCGAAGGAAGAAGGACCTGAATTTGACAAATTTTATTCTTGGTTAGCTAGGAGTTTTAAATTGATTAAACTTTTAGCGACATCAATAAGAAATGTCGGGATGAGCTCTCGGTGGGTAGTGCTGGTATACCCCTTGTAAATACTGATTTTGGGAGCCTTCTCGGTTCATGTAGTTCACATCGGCTATGGAATCAACTTGTGTTTGTGCGGCAACAACCAGAGAAGAATTTGCAGTAAGCTTCTCCATGTATCCCTTGAGCTTTTCGATCTCCTTCTTGAGAGTGTCATCTAGTTCCTTCTTCTCAACATCTTTGACTTGTGGTCTCCTCGGATTCGCCAACTTTTGAGTATGCATGGCCATCTTCTTGAACAACTTGAGGGCCTTGTTGGCAGATTTGCTCATCACAGAAC
This sequence comes from Plectranthus barbatus, assembly GCA_026898455.1. Classification (NCBI taxonomy): domain Eukaryota; kingdom Viridiplantae; phylum Streptophyta; class Magnoliopsida; order Lamiales; family Lamiaceae; genus Plectranthus; species Plectranthus barbatus. The sequence goes on from JAPKLW010000706.1 coordinate 369,905, forward strand.
CTTTGACTACATTGTCCACCGATTCTTGAGTTCTTTCATTCATTCCATGATAGAAAATGTGTTCTTGTTCCTTGGTATCCACTTTGTGTCTGGGACAACTTCTCAATAGTTCATTGAACCTACTCGAGGCCTCGAACAATGACTCATCAATCCTTTAATGGAACTGCAGAATCTCCATCTTCTTTTGAATGATCATGGTTAGTGGGAAGAAGGTGGAAAGGAATTATGCTCGGAGATCATCCCACATTCTGATGCTACTACAATCTAAGGCTATAAACCAAGTTCCCGATTTGATGCGGAAATTTATTGACAAGCAAACAATTTCCTTCCAGAATAAAATATCAATCCGAGTTTCTAGCTTTGCCTGCTATTACTACCGGTTACTAATGTGATTTATTTATATTCAAGAACGATTCTAGTTGTTGAGTTTGTTTCTATTTTAAGCAAAAAATTAAAGTCTATGTAACTACCAATTAACTAAGAAAACAAATGATACAATCAAACAATTATCCAACAACAAAACACTTCCAAAAATCAAAACAATCTCATGCACAAATACAAAGAATTCTCACAAATGACTTGAATCAACCATGAGGAAACATGATATTGGAATGAATAGAGCGATGGCCTAACAATGAACAATTGTACTAAGTAAACCACATTTAATTCCAATTGAGTTGGTCAATCCACCCTACAATGACTAACCCCCTTAGCATCGACGATAAAATCGAAGATAACATAGAATTATCAAAATGTTACTTATCTAATCCTGTATCACTCCCAATAGCACGTGGATTCGCGTCTTATGAACATTCAATTCACAATCGATTAGATCTATACTCATATACAACAAACTTCTCACGAGACCTAGATTTGCGTATCGGCTACAATCTACGTGTCAATCTATCAAATATTTGTTGTAAACCTACAATGAATGAATAGGAAGAAGCTTAAGTTTGTTGTAAGGCGCAAAAGGAAAGTAAACATAGAATTCAATCCTTTCAAGCATCCATTACATCTAGTCAATCCAATATCCTCAAAAGGTTTAGCTACTCATACCTTGAATCTTGCCAAATTGAATGAGAAATTACCATTACAAGGTAAAAAGAGAGTTTAATTTCCCCTATTGTTGTCTTCTAAGCCCCAATCTCCACCTTCCTCTTCAAATCCTCTTTAATTAGGTTGATCTAGCCTTGATTCCCGTCCACATTCATGTTTGGAAAGGTTTGGAAGTGTTTTGAATCGAATAACCGCCAAAAGTCCCGAGCTTTCTCTTTTTTAGCCCTTTTATAGTTAGTTATCAAACTCAGATTTCGCTCTAAATGCTCTGATTTCGACCGAAGTGGTCTCCTGTTCATAATTTTGAAATTTTCCCGATCAATTCCGACCAAAATTCACAGGAGTTTGGCCAAAATTCTTCTCTATCCATGATCTCGCCTAACAGGATTTTGGTCGAAATTCTTCTCTGTCCATGATCATGCCCAACCAAATTTTTGCTTAAATCAGGTGATTTCGATCGAAAGTTAGCTCTGTCTCACTCTTTTGCCTTCAACATGCTATTTGGGTCGACATCAACTTAGCACATAGCTCATTTAGGTTGAAATGCCTCCAAAAATGGCTCGAACCTGTAGTTTTATGTTTAATTTCCTTCCTACACACATCAAACACTAAAGCACTCGAAAAAATATCAAATCTACCTAAAATATATGATATGTGGATGAAATATACATGGATTGATCACAATAAGCACACAAAAGGTATACATTTCACACTCATATCATAATCCCCCAAACTTGAACCTTTGATTGTCCTCAATCAAAACACAACGAAGTAATCTCCCTACTTAGTGCAATACCTCACAGCTCATCAAATCAATTTTAGCATGCCTGAATCAAACGAGATTATAATCTTTATTTGTGTATTGGTTAATACAAGAGACTCAAATCACTCAACAAATTGTTAATACAAAGAAATACACTCCCTCTCGAGTTTAGGAACAATTATCTCATTCACAAGATATCAAGTTCTATTTCCATTGGCTAGCATCCTGTCTCACCACTATACTAACGTGGTTGTCTAAAAGGCATGTTGTTTCGGGCTAAAGTGACTATCCTCCATAAAAAAATCCATAACCCCCAATGAATTGTTCATCATCAACCAATACCGAGGCACATACAAGTACATTTCTTTCTTTCTTTTGATTCTCATTATGCATTTTGCATGTACTTTTTTTACACAACTCCACAAAATTTTTATAGGTACTCCCTTTTCTTGACTTGCACCATTCACTCTTTTTATCTCTTTATTTTTTTTTCTTTCCAACGCTTACTCTTTCTCATCATTTTTTTCTTTTTCTTTTCTTTCATGCCCCAAATATGGGATACTTATTCAACACAATCCAAACAAAGGCAAATAGTGATTATAAACACCTTATACCCCCAATGTGCAAGGTAAAGACTATGAATCGATGGCCTAATATCATTTCCTAGTCAAAAGCTCATGTAGAATTAGCTAGAGAACGGATGCAAGTTCTAGATTTCTCACTCTCAATCTTGCCACTCTCAAACGAATATGACAATATTAAAGCTCAAGTCTCACAACTTTTGTCAAGTCTCAAGTATTAACACACACAAATTCAAGCAATTCAAAAGCTTAATCTTAACATGCTTCAATATCAATGATTCCGTCCTATCTTCAGCTCTAGTAAAGATCATACTTCATGAGTTCATCATGATTAAATCTCAAGTCAAGTTGGTTCATCCACACACAAACAAACATACAAACATATAACTAAACAAAATTCAACACACAACTATCTAATGCAACTAAATGGCATGAGAAAACGTTAGGAAGTGTTACCCATCCTCATCCACTCGATCAAACCGCTCTCGACCTTATTTGTACCTAGTAACACAACACACAACCTTATTAAGCATAAAAATCTTTCAACATTAGCCCATAACAACCAAAATGTAACTACTTCCAAACTCATTACCACATTATAAACTCACTCTCAAACATTTATCAACCAATTCATAAGATCATATAACTATGAATCTCCACATTCCATCCATCTCAAAATCAACATACATCAACAACAATTCGAAAAGAATAACAATGAAATCCCAAGCATCAACATCAATCCATATGATAAGGAAATTTAAACCTAATCAACATCAAATATCCAAATTCACAATCATTCAAATCTCAATCTTATACAACAAAATCGAACATTCATAATTGAATTCAACAATGAGGAAAAACAATGAATATAACATAGCTAAAAGTAGAGTAGAGGGAGTGAGGAGATAACCGACAAACGTCCACATCCCCACAAACATAGCCCGAAGGGACTAAGTTTGCAAGAAAGGCTGGCGGTAAGCATCATCAAGCACTCTTTCATCCCCCAAATGGTACACCCTACCAAAAGACAATACAAACCATTACCAACACACAAGGAACACTAATATCCACTCAACTCCTATCAAAGACTCTTCTAACTACACCACACAAATTGGAATCTATCTAGGCAAGAATTAGAACAAAAGAAAGAAAAACGGTTGGGTTGCCTCCTAACAAGCGATTTGGTTAACGTCAGTAGCTAGACGACCTTACCATGTTCACCCATTATCCAAAACCTTGTAGATTTTAAATATACTTTTTTCTATCAATTAAACCTTACTCGGAAGCAACTTATTCATGGAGATCTTTCTTATTCCGAGGAGGTTTGAATGTCTTGAGAAGCTCCGGTTGCAAGAGTGGTGGCTCCTTCTTTGAAGTGATCTCCAGGGCCACATCATAACTACTGTCAAATAGAACATTCCCCTCAAGCCCTTTATCGAGCTTATGCACCATGTCAAGGACATGCATGTGCTCATACACTTCACACACTTCTTCTTTCTTCTCATTCACCTCAACAACTTCTTGAACAATAAGAGCTAACTCATTCTTCGACTCTACCTCCATTGGCTTGACAAACTTTCCTTCACAATCCTTGCTTGTTACCATCATCTCATCTTCCACAAAATTTGCTAGTGCTGGTACTTTTTACATTTGTTCTGGCAAAGGCATCTCACTATCACCTTTCTTCACATTTTCCAAGATTTGAACCAACTAATTGGTGCCTTCACTCAGCTCATTTTCTTGACATAAAATTTCACCTTCCTTATTTGGTCCTTCCTCTTGGGATTCCACTAGCCCTTCTTCATTAATCTTCTTATATTTCTTTCTTATTTTCCACATCTTCCAACCTTTCATTGTTAGGTTCCATGAATAAGTCCTAACATGTATCATCCACATTTTCATCAATCACTTCACAACTTTCCTTGGGATTTATTTTCGTGTCCATTGAATGTTTTTTCACTTGATTTCAAAATATTGAATAATTGCATTTGTATCTCATTAAGCATCCCCTCCTGCTTGTCAAGCTTCCTATCCAATGCTTCCCTAGATATTCTCTCTTCTCTTTATCTGCCATTATCACTGCTACCCTATTTATTATAACTATCGAATGTCATGGATGGATTCCGAGTATGGTTTGAGCTAGCATATAGATTATGTGAAAAGTAGCCATTCCATGAGGGATAGTACATGCTACTTTGGGAGTTATCATTCCCTCATGGATCTCCATATCCTTGATCAATAAACTCCACTTACTCAGGGAATCTTTCCTCCTTTCTTCGAAAGCTTGATTCTTCATATCCTCCACTTACCTTTTTAAGCAAATCCATTTGCTTTTGCATCAAAGCTAATTGGCATCTCAAAGACTCATTCTCATAAGATTCTCCTACCGACTTCACCGTGCGGTAATCTCTCCTCTCCTCCATCCACTGGTAGCTATTATCCAACATCTTCTCGAATACATTTTAAGTGATCTCCGCGATCTTTCTCTCTCTATCGTTTTAGCTCTCATCGCACGGAATTGCATCTGCAATTCACCAAACATTTCCGCAGTCACTCTCGGTTGCTGTTCCATCTCCACCTCAATGCTTTCAAGCTCTCTTTAACTCCTTTGCTCTTCCAATCTCGAAGCTTGTAACCTTTTAATCATACAACACCTTGCAACCAAAAACTCAAACAATCAAACAAAAGCAATAAAACTTGACTACAAAAATCACAAGTTCACCAATAGCAAAGCGACCTACTAAATGAGATCCCCCGCAATGGCGAGATCCTTTGCAACGACGCCAAAACTTGATGCATAAATTTATTGACAAGCAAAAAATTTCCTCTCAAGAATAAAATATCAATCCAAGTTTCTTGCTTCGCCCGCTACTACTACCGAAAACTCCAATCTCCACCTTCCTCTTCAAATCCTCTTTAATTAGGTTGATCTAGCCTTGATTCCCATCGAGATTCATGTTTGGAAAGGTTTGGAAGTGTTTTGGATCAAATAACCGCCAAAGGTCCCGAGCCTTCTCTTTTCTAGCCCTTTTATAGTTAGTTATCGAACCCAAATTTTTCCCCAAATGCTCTGATTTTGACTGAAATAGTACCCTTCATAATTTTGAAATTTTCCCGATCGATTTTGACCAAAATTACAGGGTTTCGGTCAAAATCCTTCTCTATCCGTGATCTCACCTAACAGGATTTCGACCAAAATCCTAGGATTTTGGTTGAAATTCTTCTTTGTCCTATAGGGATTTCATTGTCGTGAATTAAATCACTTAATCCAAAGAAACCCAGATCATTCATGGATGTCAAAATAATTACCAATCGATATTAAATTCTAGCATGCTCCTATGAATTTAATGCATTGGATATTAGGGTTACCTCTTGAATCGTAGTGTCTGAATCGATCTTCACGTTGAATCTGAACTTTAATTCCACCAAGTGATTTAATTAAATCACCGGAATTAGAAATTAGTATAAAACTAATATCAAGATTTTATATAAAGAAATAGAAAAGAAGAAGAAAGTTAGTTGTTCTCCATATTAGATATTCAAATCTGTATCCCAATGCTGTTCAATCATGCTACTGGTGAGGATTCCACAGGGCTATGATGTGCAGGACAGAGTTGAAATCCATCTCCTCCCTCTACACAAACTGGCGCTGCCAAAATCTCTCTCTCTCTCTCTAGGTTTTTTGTGTTTTTCAACTGATATATTTTGAGGAGAGAATGAGGGCTATTTATAGACCTAGGGTTAAACCCTAGTGGGCTCCTTTCAGCATTTAATTTAGGCCAGACCTGGGACCTAATGCAAATAATAAAGTGGACCTTTAAATTAATTATTTCTCATGTATACAACCCAGGACATAATTAATTAATTAATATTAATTCATTTTCACCACAGAATTAATACTGACCTACCCTTTTGTTACCACGTTATGAGAACAGGCTACATTTATCTGATAAATTCCCATATTTAAGATTACTGGACATTAATTTCTTATTGAGATCCACAGGAAATGTCTTCATCCTATTACTCATATATGGTAAGATAACTCCAGTCGTTAGAATGTTCTACACAAGCTGTTGTTACCCAATATGCAGTTATACAAACAAGTTACTCAGACTCTCCACCATAGCAAGTCAAGAAATGAGATCTTGTATTCTTTGAAGTCAGAAAAAAGAACTGTGGTCCAATCAATACACAACCGCACGTACCAGCATATCAAGTGATCAAGGCAGAACACTTCTTTCCGACTATTTTGCAACCTACACTCACAGACTTATCCTCAAGCTGTCTAGGCTATGATCACTATATTTATATCTCACTAGGTCAAGGGATCATACTGTCTTCTACGATCTATAACACATCGTATGATCATCCCTATCGATGAGAAAAGAGGATATCATTGTTCTCGCATGTAAGTTTGTTAACAGATAGGAGATAAAGTTAAATGTACACACAGTGTACTAAATGCTTCTAGTATATAAAATCTAACAATCTCCCACTTATACTCAAAGCATTATAATCCACTGTCTAGAGTATACAGTGTGTCTATTTAGCCTAGCTATTACATCAACCACTATCAGTGGTAGGCATCCACCTCAGTCCTAGCTCACGAATATGTCTTTTGTAAGCCTTATGTGGTAAGCACTTTATGAATGGATTAGTTAGGTTGTCTCTAGTGTTAATCTTCTTGATTTGCACATCGCCTCTCAATACGATCTCTCGTATGATGTGGTACTTCCTTTCTATGTGTTTGCTCGCCTTGTGAGTCCATGGTTATTTTGAGTTTGCCACGGCACTAGCGTTGTCACAATAAATTGTGATACTCTTAGGCAAACTTGGAATCAAATCCAACTCTAAAAGGTAATTCCGGAGCCATACCCCTTCTTTCAAAGCTTCGGAGGCAGCGACATATTCTGCCTCCATGGTGGAGTCTGCAATACATTTCTGTTTTGCGCTCCTCCAAGATAAAGCTCCACCTCCCAAGGTAAACACATAGCCTGAGGTTGATTTCTTCTCATCCTGGTCTCCTTGGATTTGAACATGGATACCGGTGAATAGGTCTCATCATAGTCAATACCCTCTTTTTGACTATAACCATTTGCCACCAACCTGGCTTTGAAATTCGTAAGTTCTCCATCCACTCCTTTCTTTCTCTTGTATACCCATTTGCACCTTATGACCCTAAAGCCATCAGGCAACACAAAGTTCTGGTATACATTCATAGCGGTTATGGATTCTTGTTGGGTATAATGATAAATTTGTTAGGAATATACCCCTTTAGATCTTAATGTGTATTTGTAATAGATTTTGATGCATCAAAGCTAGCATATCTAGTCTCTAGCATCTTAAAATTGTGTCGAATATTTAAATGTCCTGTATATGATTATTATAGTGGAGTTGTAATAGAGCTAGAAATGAATGTTGAAGTCAGCAAATACAAAGATTGCTAACGTTGCTAGCAAACAAAGAAGCATCAAAAGGCTAGCAAACAAAGAAATATCAAAAGGCTAGCAAATATACGAAGATTGCTGAAGGCACTCAGCGAACACATCAAGTTGTTGAAGGATTGAAGCAAACAGATTGCTGAATCTCAACAGACAAATAGCTACCCATCAAAATGTCCAATAGCAATCAACAATCAGCATAAGCCAAAAAATGGAAGGATCTTTAATTTCAGAGTTTAAGGAATCTCCTGGAATTGAAAAACAGAATTATCAAATGACAGAAGGGAGATTTCCAGACTCGGCTAAAAGTTGCGTTCTGACAAAGTCGGCCAAATAAGGAAAGAGCCAATCCGACAAAGAAGAGACCTGAAGAGTCTTGGTGCTTTTCAGAAAAAGTTGAACGAAGATTGGCGGGCAGACAAAAGGATTCAAAGAAAGATGTTTGATTTTTTGTCTATAAATAGAAGGATTCAAAGAGTTCAAAAGTTCCACAAAGTTTGGCAGATTTAAAGATTCAATACTTTACGCGCATATACATTCAAGTACTCTACCGAATTCATAACCCGATCAAGTAAATGATCAAGGCTTTGCAAAAGCTGACATGTTCATCATGAGACCAAAGAAGCTCGCTTCTAAGGTTATCTTTAGAGTTCTTTCTGCCTAAGAAAGAACTTAGTTGTTACCTTGATCTGCAAGGTTGACTATTACGGGCATCTAGCCGCAAAGGAGATAAGTTCCAGGAAGAACTATAAAATTCCTAATCCGGTGACCAAGGAGAAGGGAGGTGTGTCCTCACTCGAAGTGTTTGTCGAGAAGGTTGATACTCAAGGAGTCTTGAAGGTGCATTGTGACCAGACAGAGGAGCTGCTTGCAGTTAGAGATCAAGTCTTGCCTTGTACAATCAATCTCAGTGAATTTCCAGTCAGTAGACTGAAGAGTGGACGTAGAATATTTGTTCAAACCACTATAACCTTTGTGTTATTTTATGCTCATTGTTTCTTTACTTATATGCTGATTTAAAACAAAACACCTCAAGTGTTGGTGTATAACTTGAAGTAAATCTAAGTACTATTCAAGCTTAAACATACATTTCACAAAGACTTGCTGAGTGGAGACCTCAGCAAGATAAGTGCACGAACCCTTTAAACATTACGCAACATATATAGATACTCTGATCAGGGACCAACAAGTCGTATCAAAGCAATTGGACTTTATAGACTAGCTGCTTCTGAGTCGTTGAGGACTAAATCCATTTTCCTTGCACTTTCTTGTGTTTTATGTTTAGCTCAGGTTAGAAGAAATGACGAACAACGTAAAGTTGAAAAGGTACTCTCCAGAAATGTACAACATCTGAAAACGTGATCGCTATCACCCTAAAGAATATTCACCCAAAAATGGCGCACGTGATCGAAGTAGGTGATTGTAGTATTTTTATCAAGTAAAAATTATCGAACACGAAGACTCAATTCGCCCGTTATTTAAGTAAAAGTATGATTATGAAACCTAATATCTAGATGTGATAAAATAACTTTGAATATCAAACTCTAAACTATCTAACATTCAATTTCAATTAAAAGCAATTAAGTAAAATCCAATTCAACTAAATAAGATCCAAAAGAGAACGGTTGAGGAATATAGGACGGATTGGGGTGGATTATGAATATGTTTGGACTTGTCAACTTTACTAACCAATTTCAATAGATAGAATGGGTCGGTTCATCGAATTCTAGTTACAACCCTTAATACCAGTGCAATAATAGTCGATTAATTTCAATCTCAACCTAAGTCTAGGTATGTTGATTTCAATTAACTCCCAAAAGCTCAAGAACACAATGACCTAGATACCAATTCACCTATCTTCTAAGTGAAACAATACCCAATTATTATTGCAATCCCCTCTAATTCACAAACCTATCAAGTTAGTTCATTGAGGCATACTTTCCAACACATGGTGATCAATCATGAAAGGAACACAAATTAAATCCACAATAATAATCAAAACCTTGAAAACTTCAATAATTCAAATCCAAACAATATTCAAATCGTCCCAATCACATCCAAATCCTCAACTATGAGTTTAGCCACTCATGAATACAATGAAAACTATCAAAACCCCAAAGTAGAACATAGAAGAGAAAGGAGAACAAGAAAGCTTAGGATTTTAATTATGAATCTTCAATTCTAGCTTCGAATCCTTCCTTCCACCTTCAATTTCCAGCCTTAAGGAGTGAAAATCGCTACTCAATCGTGCTTGTCTTGCTCTAGGGTTTTCCAAAGTCGAACCCCCAGTATGTAGCATTCTTTGGCCTTCTATAGTTGAGAAACCCGCAGCCCAGTCAGATGTATCCCGAACGGGATGAGCCTGTGTAAAATCCCATCCCATGCGGGATGAATCGAAGTCAAGACCCGAAGGTCCCGACCCATCCCGAACGGGACAGTTCCATCCCGAGCGGGATGGCTCACGGTTTCTCACATCTTTCTCCTCGAATTCACGCCAAAATGACGTATCCCGTAAGCAATGACCTCGTCCCGAGCCTCGGTCCTGAACGGGACCAAGCCGTCCCGAACGGGACCGGCTTCGAATTTTTAGCAATTTCGTGCTTCTCCTGTCCCTAATGGGACACATGCATCCGGAACAAAATTTGCTTCGGCCCAAGCTTCAATTTAGCTTCAAAACTCGAATTTCTATCCCTTTTTCATGCCCTGCACACTCAAAACAACTCACGAACACCAAGTGAAGGAAAATCAATGAAAAGAAGAGATATGTGTGTGATTTGTGTACCTCATTCTCATAAATCCATTCAATTCACATCCGAAAAATCATGCAAATTACGCACATATCAAACCCCCCAAACTTAAACCTTTGATTGTCCTCAATCAAAAACAAAAACTAGATTTTCATTCGCTTGGTGCAATGCTTCACAGCTCACCACTATCTATCAATGCATACTTTAATCTCACAAATTTTTCATTATCTACCATGTTTAGATTAATGCGAAGAACTCAACTTTACCGGCATGTGGTCATATAAGGAGTAACACTCGCGCTCAACTGTATAGGGTTAATTTCTTTCTTTCACTCAACACAAGTGCACAGGTTTCATTCATATCGTTCATCTCTGCCACCTTTGTTCACATTAGTACATTGTTCTAGAATCAAATAGGACTTTATCAGGTTGTAACGTGGCTGACTAACAGGTAGGGTGTTTTAGGCAAAAGTGGCTCATTCATTCAACCCACTTCTCAACATTCAACCAATCAACCCCGCAATATCTAAGTGCATACTTGTATTCCACAATATGACGAGTTCTCATTTTTATCACTAAATATGCATTCAACTTGCCATTCATTTTTCTTTTTTATTTTCATCATTTTCCTTTCTTTTCCTCATTTTCTTTTCATTCACATCACAATTCTCTTATTTCAACCCAAAACATTCACTTCTTCTTATCTCA
>JAPKLW010000707.1:0-25917 GCA_026898455.1 Plectranthus barbatus
TTGTTTATCTTTATTACAAGTATATGCTTATGGTTGAGTTGGTTAGCATGCTGGCAGTATGTCCAAGGTTCGATTCATATTTCTTACAATCTACAATTCTTTTTTAATCAAAATCAATATCATTTAATATATAAAAACCCAACCCATTTTATTTTCTTATATCTTACATTCAACATTTTTTTATTATTTATTATATAAAACCCCAAGGCCTCACATACGTCTCAATTTTTGTTATTTTTTATTTTGTGGATTAGAATTTATGATTATTAGTAGTAGTTTAAATTGTTAAAATAATTGTAATTTTGTTTTGGAATGTATATTATATTGCATTGCTGAAATTAAAACAAGTTTCATTTTAAATCGTGAAATCAGCTGGACCATACCGTTTTTTTTATGGGTTTGTCGGTTTGGTTTGGAAAAATTTCAAACCGTATCTATTAATTTGACCGAGATTTTTCTCCAAAATCGGTCAAACTGGACAGCGAACACCCCTATTTGTTGATCCTTTGACTCTAAAATCACAATTGTCGATGGAAAATATGAAAGAAGAAAATAAATAAAATATAGAGGAATTTTAAAGTTTTATTTCTTGTAATTAACTCTATATAACTTTATGAAAAATTTCTAATTCTCTTCTAAATAATGAAATCTACTACTACTATTTATAAGAAAACATAAATGAGATAGAAAATAAGGAAACCAAGATAAACTAGGACATAACAATATATATCCCTAATAGAATTAGATTCCTATCCAAATTAGATAAGGAAACCGAATCTCCTTAGATCAAGGATTAAATCTTAATAATAATTATATGCCACATGTCAACTTCACGGAGAAACTTTTCGATCTCTAGAATACGAATTTGAGAAAATAAATATTTAACAAAGATCTACTCACTGCTTAGATTGATAATGTAATATCTTATTATGACAAAAAAAAATGTTTACATGCGGATAATTTATTGAAATAACCCGGATTCCAACATGTCACTTGCATTTAAAATTTTCAAAGATCAGAAATCAATTTGCAAAAGATTTTGAACTCAACAAACATTAGAAATTACAAAGGTGAAGCACCAAAATATAAAATTTCTAAAATCTACTAAACAAAAAATAAACCTAAAAAAGAAACAATAATCCATTAAATTGTTAATCCATTCAGAAATTACTAACTGTGATTTTCTATACATTAAATGACGTATTCTACGTACTCTTCGACTGCCATTGAATTTATGCTGAGCAGACGAGCAAGTTTGTAATAACTAATTATTTTTTCTTTACATCACAAAAATATATTTTATTGAATTAAGTAAAAAGAATCATGAAACTTATTCAACATTGGGTCCATAGCTCAGTGGTAGAGCAATTGACTGCAGATCAATAGGTCACACCGGTTCGAACCCGGTTGGGCCCTCATATTTTTTATTTGAATCATTTTTCAAAGAATTATTGTTTTCTATTCTTTATTAAATTCGCTACATTTTACGTTAAAAACATATTTAATTTGTTTTTTCTAATGGATACTTGGTCCTTTTTTTTTTTTTTTTTTTTCCCATTTTGTTTAGTAAACTCATAAAATAGGTATACATTTTACGCATTTTATTTATAAAATTCGTCTATAGTTCCTCAAGGCTCAAGGAAATCATAGTTGTACATAAAAGCAACACACGAACTTTTTTTAAAAAAAAAACTGGATTAAGCAGGAAAAATAAATCAACTTTCATTTATAATCATATAGCTGGTTCTGCATAATAATAGGGAAAACAGAGTCGAGAAAGTGCAATATTATTATAAATTATTATTACAAAATAAAAATTATATAACAAAATGAAAATATAAATTTTATTCTATCAAACCTTTACAAAATTGGAAGAGGAAATAATTCAAAATAACAAAAATTTAAAAGTATAAGCAAAGAATGACAACTCTTATCAATAAATGCATAATATAGCAAAACTAGAATGAAAAATATGATTTATCCTTAAAGATCATTTAATTTTTTGAAAGTGTCTAATATCCCTTCATTTTTTATGCATTATAACAAAAATCTAATTATTGGATGCATTATAACAAACTTAAATCTAACCGAACGAATATTATTCATTTCCTGTTTTTAAACAAAATTAAATTTAATTATTGGATGCATTATAACATGTTTTAATGATAAAATAATTTGAAATCACGCTCATATGTAAATTAAACGAATTTACAATTAATTAATAATTCAAAAATATTGCCATTGCAATTGTAAAATGAATTATTAACTCAATCCGTTTATTGTAATATTTAATTCACGCCAATTCAAATAATAAAATTGCAATTCCAAACTTAAAGTTCCAATACACGTACTTATAATTACTTGGATTTGCAATTGAGATTGGGGCATGAATTCGAAACTCCACTCTAATTTCAATTTAATTATTTGGATTGACAGTTAAGGTAATTTAATTTGAATTTAAATTTAATTATTGAAATTGGAACGTGAAGTTTTTCATTGGAATTTAAATTTAATTATTTGGATTTACAATTAATATTGGTGTAAATAATTATTTGAATTAATCATTTATGTATTCGTGTAAATAATTTAATTTATTTATTTGATTTTTCACACCAACAATTTGGGAATTTGTGAATTTTTGTAAAAAAAGAAAAGAAAAGTTGAAATGGCAATTTACATTTCAGAATTCACGGTAATCATGAAAAGTAAGGGTAAGGGGATAATTTTTGCTATTTTTTTTTGCATTTTTTGATGAAAGATGATATTTTTTGCATCTCAATTAAGAAAAGGTGCTATTTTAGAATTTTCTTCGAATTGGAAAGTCAAGATACGTGATGCAAAACATTTCCTTAAGATAAGTTTGCTTCCTCCGAGATGTGCTCGAGGTAGTGATTGAAGTCTGTTTATAAATGAAAACGACTCACATCGAAATACAAATATTTTTTTAGAGGAAAAATATCTAAATAGCATTTTCATTATCGAAAAACCCTAAATAACCATTATTATCTACACATTTAAAAAATGACCAAAATTATGTGAAGTTCCCAATAAGCCCCTACAATTGATATAGTATTTGCATATTTACTAAATTTCCAATGATTAGGCAATAATTCATACATTATTACCAAAATTAGTAGTTAAACAATATATTTACCAAAATATTTGTAATTTCTCGAATTTAATTAAGCTATTTAAATGCTTAATTAAAAAAATAAATAAATGATTATATTTATTCTTTATATTATATTATTTTTGAAATGATAAATGACACCCGAAGTAAAACAAGGGTCAGTTTCTAACATACAATACCAATGAGTTTGTTTCGAGAAAACCTAAGTGACCGTGTAGTCACATTTTCTAAAAGAGGAACGAGTGTAGCGAATTATTATTAAAGAATAATAATATCGCATTTAAATTCACAACTTGCACTCGGGAGATTCATTTCTTAAACCGAGCTAGGGAATGCTTGGAATTAAAATATGGAATGTTACAAAATGATCTGTATAGTTTTCTGAGACCCGAGAGATGTTCAATTAGTTATTGAATTTTGAGAAATTGGACGATATTTATATCTCCAAAAAATTCGGAAAATAAAATGAACAAGACGGGCTCATTAAATGGAGCATTTTCATATAATTATTTGTTTATTTTAAACCCGAGAAGATGAATTAACAGAGAAAATTACACACGAATTGATGTGGTGGAAAAAATTACTTCACAAGGAAGAATTCCCCACGTAACAAAAGGCGTGGCTGATTTTGGAATGCATACAAGGGCGGCTAACACTTGGTGGCAAATTAATTATTCCAGTTGAAGGCAGTGGATGTGGTGTGATTGTCAAATTGTGGAGTAATTATCCAAAACACTTAATTTCTCATTTTGCAACATTTTCCAATTTTATTCCTCCCTTCTACGAACCATCACCGCACCACCATCACCACAAAGCCTTATTCAACCACCTGCTCCGATCAACTCAGACCGCTGTCGGTCAGACCACAACCACCACCATAATCCTTGTTCTTTAGGGATTCTAAGAAGTTAAGGCAAGAACCGTGTCGTTGTGTATCGAGAAAGATACGAGCTAGAGAAGATAGTCCGTCGGATTACGGTAAATTTTCGATATCGGATTTAAAACTCGATGAAATGGAAATATCTCGATTCAAAATTTATGTTTTCGTGTTCCTTGCTTCGTAGTGATCATTTGATATGAAGAACTCGATGTCCCGTCGCCGGAATCGCGATCGCCGCTGTTGAGAAGCCATATTTTCCGGTGAGCTTTCTTCTCCAGATTTCCGGCGACTTTTTGGTTTTCCGTCCAGTTTGAGTACATGTTTAGGCTCCTGAGTTTATTGCGAGCATGATGCTGTATAGTTTGGGGCTCGGACTTGGTCGGATTCCGGCCGGTGAAGTATGGACGCGGCCTGTTTTCTTTTTCTTCCTTCGCATATATATATATATATATATATATATATATATATATAGGGAGCGGATCCAGTGAGAAAACTTTTAACGTGAGAAAATGAGAAAGATGCTTGATTGCATTCAAGACATTGCTTGATTGCAATGTTGCTTGATTGTGCTTTAGTTGTTGCTTGATTATTTTGTTGCTTCATTGCGTTTTAGTTGTTGCTTGATTCAATATCAACCATTGATTTTTTTAGATCTGATGGATATGATTCATTCTTTTTTCTCACAGGGGGATTTTTTTTTTTACATGATCCCTCCTCTATATATATATATATATATATATATATATAGGGAGTGGATCCAGTGAGAAAATTCTTATCGTGAGAAAGTGAGAAAGATGCTTGATTGTGCTTATGATGTTGCTTGATTGTGTTCAGGTGGTTGCTTTATTACAATGTTGCTTGATTGTGTTTAAGTTGTTGCTTGATTATTTTGTTGCTAGATTGTGTTTTAGTCATTGCTTGTTTGCATATCAGCCATTGATTTTTTTAGATCTGATGGACATGATTCATTCTTTTTTCTTACAGGGGAATTTTTTTTTTACATGATCCCTCCTCTCTCTCTCTCTCTCTATATATATATATATATATATATATGTTACGTGTATATTTGTGTGGAAAAAAAATGTTTCTCTCTCATTAACACACACACGCACATATACATATATTATTATATGTTATTATTAATATTATTATTATTATAATAATATTGTTATTGTTATTATTATTATTATATTTTAAAAAAAGAAATTATTTATTTATTTAAATTATTTAATTTTGTAAATTAACTTGTTTTATATTCCTGAATGTTGTTCAATTATCTAGTTGATTATGTTAATTATATTTATCGATATTTTGAATATTGTATATAAATATCGTGAGTTCGTAATCAAGTTGGATACGTATTTGAGCATTAAATATTTCGAATCGTTTAATGCATTGTCGAATATGAGTTTAGTCGTTTAATATATAAATGCGCTTTAAATGAGTTAATTTGTTAATCGTGGATTGGTTAATATGTATAATGGTGTTTGATTGAGTTACATGCATGTTTCGATGTACGAAGATACATGTTAGGTTGTTGGGTATTGTCAGTCTAGTCAGTCCGTCGTAGAACCTGAATGTCGCATAACATTAGCTAAAGCGCTGATTGTTCAAACTCTAGTTGATCCACCTAATTGGTTATTTCTCCTGTATTGATAATTGAAGGAGATACGAGTTGATCAGATCAAAGCTTCTACATCTACGTGCTAAACATCTGTATGATTTAAAGGTGGGGACTATTTTCTGTAAAAATTAAATGTCTTCCGAGCTATGAGCTCAGTTTTCTAAAAGCATGAAAATACTTGTTTTGAAATTGATTGTCTATGCCAAAACGTTTTGTGTCATCATATCTGTACCTCTGGTTGATTACAGTCACCAGAGAGATTTGTTTAATGAGAACAGATGCAGGTATACATGAAATACCTGAGCCAAGTCTCATTAACTTTAGGGATATTAAGATCCCTCATGTTTGCGAATTATTATGATATATATTGTGGTCACTTAGTAGGAGAGCTGATACCCTTTGGAAATAAGGTGAGGCCTGTGTTGCCTTAAAAACGATCGTTGTCTCAATGTTGTGTTCTGAGATACTGTGCACAAATTGATGACAGTGGGTAGAGTGGTTTGCCCATTCCCAGCTGTTCATCGTGACTTGGAAGTGGGCCAGCTTCCAGTCACACTACGATAAACAGATATGATGCATGTTGAGTGAATCTGTCTGCAGGCAATGTGATGAAAATATTTTGAATAAACACGACAAATATTTTCTTAAAATCCCGTGGCTTATCTGTGTGTGGCATAACTTTCATATGTATAAATGGGCATTGTCTCCACAGGGTACATATGTACTCAGCCCCTGGTATTATTTTTAAAATGCACAGGTTTGCTGCGAGGATGGGAATGCGGAGGTGTAAAGACGAAGAAGTTTCAGAATGAGAGTTGATCCTGAGATATGCATCTTGATATGCATATCTCCGCTACTTGAACCTCTGATATTCGTTCCTTTCCTGTATTTTGTAATCTGTTGAAAACCCATTTCTATAATTGATTTTGTGTTGCACGGGAAGTCAGTCCCTCGTGATAACTCCCTTAATGGTGAATGATTATTTGGGATTTTGGATGTGCTTTGTTCATTTGAACCTTATATCTTATTGATAAACAAGTCTTTCGCTGTTAAAACATCCAACCCACCTGTAACGCGCCCAGAAGGTTCGGGAAGGCGAGTCGGGGGCGTTACAAAGTGGTATCAGAGTGCCAGGCTGGTTTTGCCTTTTTCCTTGGCTCTGGTAACCAAGACTTCTCTTGTTTCAGAAGTCTAATGTGAGATAATTGTCTTGTCATGCTTTACACCACATTCCATCCTGCGCAACCTGTGAGGTACGTTTTGTAAGTATTTTGAAATGCCTGCTTGCAAATGGTTATAGTGATTGTGTTCACTACTGTGTTGTCGTGATTGAAAGATTTTCAAATGCTAGCACAATTTTGATTGTGGCTATGAACTGTTTTGAACAAATTGTGTTCACTTGAGCATGTGTTGATTGAAAACGTTTTCAAAAGAACTTGGCATGGTTGCAAGTGTCTAGATTGATTGATTGTTTAGCATAGTGATGAAGCTTAGCTTTTGCTATTGCTAGTGCTTGTTGTTGATTGCATGTCTAGTATCAAAGTTGGGGATATACAGGCATTACATATCGTTATTGATTGATTTGTCTAGTAATCGGAGTAGGTGAGAATATTGACATTTCAAAAGTGTTATTTTGGCGAAAGAGCTGGGCTCTAGCCACATTGTGTTTAACCTATGAGGTTATTTGTTGCTTTAAAGCATGATTGCGTGATTTCGGCACCGATGAGGTGACCCAAAAAAAAAATCTCATGTTGTTTGATTTTGGCACCGATAAGGTGGCCTATAAAAATTTGCTCGATGGTGAATTGATATGACAAATGATTTTAGCAAGCAGTGTTAATTTGAATATGTTGTCTGAGATGTGTTAGAGTAGGTGTAGAAGCTGATCGAACTCTTGAAAAATGAAGTACTGTATGTGCTTAGCCTGTGAAGGCTAGAGTAAGGTGGGTTAGGTTAGATGACTGACATGATTGTTTCAGCTCTTAGAGAGTTGTTATGCTTGTACATCAGATCAATAGCATCTGAGTCATGTGCAGACTGGTAATATGAGCCTGTTTTGAGTGTCAGCGGTGTGCGGATCGCTACTCATGGGCATGAGAATGAATTGTGCATGAAATGCACTGAATATGATTATGTTGCTAGCATACGATTGAATCATGCTATATTGATTGAGAGTTGCCTTGACTATACGTTTTAAGGCTTAAAGTTATGCTATTGTTTTGCGTAACACCAAGTGCGAAGTACTTGGAAATGATTATGATTATGTGAAGTGGTAATGCGAAGCATTACTTGATGAGAACTTAGAATTATTATGATGAGTCATGCTTCGTTCGAGCGAGTTTAGGCGAACTGATTAAGTTCTTCATTTACATAGTAGAATCCCAACTAGTCAAGCATAGTATATGATCAAGCTCATTGTTGTAAGTTCCATCACACCTGATCGGGCGAGAACTTGAAATGGAGCTAGTAATGTGTTGATATAGCTCAACCTTGTGAATTGAGTAGAAATGAGCAAGTCTATGGATATTGGTTAGCTGGGTGCATCCCAGAGAATAAAATTTAGAAGCAACTTCCAATCTAGTTTGGGAAAACCTGAAAGATTGAGAAACACCGCAAAATAATGTTAGTTACGAAGTTTCACTATTGCCTAGAGGCACCTGTGAGTTGATGAGATGAACATCAATATGTGTAAAATGTCTGACAAGTCATAAAGACATCAAACAGAGGACTCTCACCTGAAAGGATGTTTTATGCGTAGGAATATTTTGGATCCTAAATGCAGTGCATCGAAGAACTGTAGCGGCAGCGAACCACTTTTGTGGATATGGACATAGTTCGAGGAAAACTTAGACATGCCATGGAAGATTTCATGAGAAGGTTGGATTGTGATGAAGTGTTACTTCTAACTTGCTATATATATTATCTTGTGAGAGGATATTGATATACTGCGAGGATAGTATGTTTACTATCTCTGGTAGTTGATGATCAGGAGTAGCCCCGAGCACCCTGATCAAATGATAATGCAAAATTACCAATTTTTTATAATTGGGATCGAGTCTAATTGGGTTTTACGAACCCCATTGTTAAAGTATGAGTACCATGTTAGCTTGTGGGACCGGTATCACGAAGATACTAAACCCTGATAGCATAACGTAAGTGCACGCGTGAAGCCTTGGAGAGGCAGTGCACCAACTGCTTAGAAATTTTGTAGCATGGTCCATACATATAGTATGATATGCTATGTTATGCCAATTGGATAACCAGATTCCTCGTGATAGTTTTAATTGATTTAGAATTGTGTGATCGTGAGACGCGCACCAAGCAAACGCTTCTTGAGGGATGCGCAATAAGCATGAGTTGAAAATGTATCGGGAAACTCTTAAGTTGTTTTGTAACAACTTAATGAGCGAAGAGTTTCAGCTTGTTGTCTAACACTAAAATGCATATGAGGAGAGGATGATGACTAGAACAATGCCAAGCCTAGTCAGTGGCATGAAGCCATCTCAGCTCACGATGCTGCCCAGATGATGAAGAGACATCGGTACGTGAATTTTTAATGTTGTCTGTTGAGACACCAATACTACTCCTCAACCTTTCTAGATAATCGTGATCTTTTGATAATGACAACCGCTAACCCTTAAAAGAGCATAGAACCCCTTCAAATTGAGGATTGGGTTTCTATATCTGAAAAGCCTTTCAAAGCACATGTAGTAAGATTTATCTACATGACGTACCAGTTTGTCAGATAAGCTGATCACAAGTGGGAAACTTGAAAAAGGTTACTGACACTCGAAGAGTATTACCAGTTCACTTAAGAAACTGTGAGCAACACTGTTGGAAAAAGGTGTATTCAAACTAGTATCGTCGAGAAAAGAAATTAAGATTTCCCACTAGATCAGGGGAAGATGAATGCTAACGACTACGGTCGGAGGATTTCTAAGCTAATCCAGCATGTTCCTGGCAGGTTAATATACCTGCTAATTAGTGGAAAATCCCATGACGGGGGGATAGGAGAAAAACAAGCGCAATTGTCTGCCTTTGATGAGATAAATTACTAAGAGTCCTTTGGAATAGCTCTGGATGTAGAAGTGACGATGATCAAGATAGAAGATACATTTACTAGCTATCCAAGGGCAAATCCGCAGATTAATAACGAAGTACCTATACTGGAGGAAGTTCCCATCTTTGAAGCTTTTCCAGATTACGAGATTATGTCCGAAGAGGATAGTATTTCAGTCCATGGGCCCGACAATCAACATCAGCCGGAGCGAGTACAACCTACCACTGCTTTCCGACTTGTCGAGACTTTCCGCAAGCAACAACCCCAACTTTTGATGGGATAGGAGATCCCATTGCAGCAGAAGATTGGGACTGCACACTGAAAAGATTTTTCGACATATGTAATGTTCTGAGATAGAGAAAGTCATACGCATGACCTACCAGTTGACGGGACAAGCCGATCGTTGCTGGAAAAACTTATTTAAAGAATCTAGCACTGGTGGTTTGCCAATAGCTCGATTGGGAATGTTTCAAGGCAGCACTGTTCGAGAAGTATGTTCCAAAATGATATCGTAAAGATAGAGAGGTCAAGTTTTTCTTGCTCGAGCAAGGTAAGATGACCGTGGATGAATATGATTCAAAGTTTAGCGAATTACTGCGTCATGCACCGCATCAAGCAGATACACCTGAGAAAGTGGCGAAGAAATTCCGCAATGAGTTGAGGGAAGAAATCCGAACCCATTTGTCTACTTTCATTGAGTTGGATTATCAAGAGCTACTAAGAAAAGCTCTAGACATGGAGGCATCAAAGAACAGGACGAGGTTACCATCTTGGGGTGCTCAAGAGCCCCATTCATCGTCTCTTGCACCAATGAGAAAGTGGGATGAAAATCTACGATCCCAGTATCAGGGATCGGGAAGTCAGAAATGTCAGGTCCAAGGGAATATAATCAACCCCACAGGAGATAAGATGCACCAGTTGTGCCTAAAGTTGATAACCGGAGGATCGTAGCTATGCGTTGTGTTAAATGTAGAAGGAATCGTTTTGGAAGATGCCCTTCACCAGAACTCAAGTACCATGCGTGCAGAGAGATTGAGCCGTATGCTCGTCAGTATCTTCCACCAAGTTAAGTTTGGAACCGGAAATAGGCCAAACTTAGAGACTAACCAACTGATAGCTGAAAGCATTCATGGGAAAGCACCAGCTGAGGCAGAAAGTTACAAGAATCATAAGGGGAGGCCGGAAGGACAAATAGTCACCGCCTCAAGCACTGCAGCGGATTGCCAACAAAAGAGAGCAGCCGTCTAGGTGTAGCATCGCCTTCAAGTGAGATGGCTGTTATTACCTTAGTATGCTCTATCCTTGGAGTTCAGTTAAACGTTATGGATATGCATGACGTAGATGAAATTTTAGGGATGGATTTGTTGTTGGAAAAATGAGGCTACTACACTATGTCGCGAAAGAAAAGTTAAAATTTTGCGACCAGAAGACGAGAAGACTTGTGTCTATAGATTCAATAGAAACTAGAAAGTGTCGATTATCTTAGCACTCCAAGCTTAGAATTAATGCAAGATAAAAAAAGCATTCTTGGTATATCTACAGGGAGAAGAAAAAAAATCAAAGGTATATCGATAGTCAGAGAGTTCGAGGATGTATTCCGAGAAGAACTACCAAGACTGCTGCCAGACAGGCAGGTAGAGTTCATGATAGACTTCGAAGTGGAAGAAGCTTTGATTTCTAAGGCACCTTATCGTATGGCGCCGAAAGAGTTGCAAGAGTTGAAAGTGCAACTACATGAACTTTTGGACGTGGGTTTTATCAGACTAAGCGTATCGCCTTGGGGAGCCCTAGTATTGTTCATTAAGAAGAAGGATGGATCGATAAGGATGTGCATCAATTACCAAAAGCTGAATAAGTTGACTTTGAAGAACATATATCCATTACCCAGGATCGATCACCTATTCGATCAGCTAAAAAGAGCACGCTTGTTCTCGAAGATAAACCTTCGATCAGGATATCATCAGTTGAAGATTCGAAAGGAAGACATTTTGAAGACAGTTCCCAAGACAACGTATGGTCACTACGAGTTCGTGGTTATGCCATTTGGACTCACAAACGCCCCAACGGTGTTTATGGACCTGATGAATAGGGTGTTCCACCCCTATCTAGACAACTTCGTCTTGGTATTCATCGACGATATACTTGTCTAAAAAAAATCGAAGGAGAGCATGAGCAGCACTTGAGAACAGTGTTACAGACACCCAGGAATGAGAAACTATATGCCAAATTCAGCAAGTGTGAATCCTGGCTAAATGAGATGACATTTTAAGGTCACATCGTGTCAGGAAAGGAATCAAAGTAGACCCACTAAAATTCAGACGGTGACAGAGAGGAAGTCACCTACCACGGCGGACGAGATACGAAGTTACTTTGGATTAGTTGGATATTATTGAAGATTGATCAAAGGTTTCTCAAAAATCATGAAACCCATAACACGATTGCTACAGAAAGGAGCAAAGTTCGAATGGATAGAAGAATGCGAAGAAAGCTTTTAGAGATTAAAGCAACTCTTGACAACAACGTCAGTCTTGGTCGTGCCAGAAGGTGACAAGAATTATGAAGTATACATAGATGCGTCCAAGAGTGGACTAGGTTGTGTATTGATGCAGTTCGGAAAAGTGATAGCCTATGCATCATGGCAGTTGAGACTGTGCAAGGTGAAATACCCGACTCATGATCTTGACTTAGCAACTGTAACATTAAAGATTTAGAGATACCATCCCTATAGAGTTGAATGTCCCATATTCATGGATCATAAGAGCTTGAAGTATTTCTTCGAGCAAAGGAGTTCGAATATGAGGCAGAGGAGATGGTTCGAGCTAGTTAATGATTTATGATTTGACGATAAACTACCACCATGGCAATGCTAAATCAGTGGCAGACGCCTTGAGCCGAAAGAGAGAAGCACAGTTAGGATGTCTGCATATTCTAGAAGACAGTTTGATTAGAGACTTCGTCTTGAAGTGATATCGTCGTCAGTAAGGAAAAGATGTGATGTAGTCGCTCTGACTGTTGTGCCAGGTCTAAGGCAGAGAATCATCGAGGCACAAAGAAAAGACTGAGAACTTGAAAAGTTACATCAAAAGATCAGAATAGGACAGACAAGCGAATACAGGGAAGCACCAGATAACGCGTTATTGTACAGAGACAAAATTCTTGTACCGAACAACGAAGAGTTAAGAAATAAGATTATGAGTAAAGCTCATGATACGCTGTATACCGCTCACCCTGGAAGTACGAAGATGTACGAGGATGTGAAAACCGCATATTGGTGGGACGGTATGAAGAAAGATGTAGCCTTGTACGTAGACAAATGTTTGGCATGTTAGAAAGTTAAGGCTTTACATCAACGACCATATGGGAAATTACAACCGTTAGATATTCCAGAATGGAAATGGGAATATATCGCCATGGATTTTGTCACAGGGTTGCCAAGATCACAAAAAGGGAATACAACGATATGGGTCATCGTGGACCGTCTAACGAAAAGTGCTCACTTCTTGCTGATACTAGACAAAATCAAGGAGGCCCAGAGCAGACATAAATTTTATGTGGATTCGCGAAAAGTCGAGCTACATTTTGGGATAGGTGATAAGGTATTTTGAAAGTCTCACCTCCAAAAAGGAATCATAAGATTTGGAGTAAAGGGTAAACTACAACCACGTTTCATGACCCTATGAGATTTTGGAAAGCATAGGCCTAGTGGCTTACTGTTTAGCTTTGCCTCCGAGCATGGGGAACGTACATAACATATTACACGTGTCGCAGCTAAGGAAGTACGTTTACGATCCTAAGCACGTGATTCGATAGGAGGAGATTGCGCTGAATTCCGATTTGTATTACGAAGAAAGGCCAAAAGTAATCTTAGACCGGAAAATCCAAGAGTTGAGGATTGAGTCAATCACTCTTGTTAAAGTGTTGTGGAGTCATCATGGAGAAGAGGAAACCACTTGGGAGTTTGAAGACAAAATTGTCAGGAAAAGAGATCCCCTCGAATTCAGATAACGAAGAAAGATTCGAAAGCAAATCTAGTATCAGAAGATCCAGAATTAGAGAAAAGAATTTGGAAGAAATTTCAAGTTGAGACAAGGGATAAATACCCTGAGTAATTGAGACACCTTAGCAAATTTCGGGACAAAATTTTTACAAGGTACGGTGAATGTAATATCCCGAATTAAATTAAGCTAATTAAATGCTTAATTAAAAAAAATAAATAAATAATTATATTTTATTCTTTATATTATATTATTTTAGAAACGATAAATGACACCCGAAGTAAAACAAGGGTCAGTTTCTAACATACAATACCAATGAGTTTGTTTCGAGAAAACCTAAGTGACCGTGTAGTCACATTTTCTAAAAGAGGAACGAGTGTAGCGAATTATTATTAAAGAATAATAATATCGCATTTAAATTCACAACTTGCACTGGGGAGATTCATTTCTTAAACCGAGCTAGGGAATGCTCGGAATTAAAATATGGAAGGTTATGAAACGATCTGTATAATTTTCTGAGACCCGAGAGGTGTTCAATTAGTTTTTGAATTTTGAGAAATTGGACGATATTTATATCTCCAAAAAAAATCGGAAAATAATATGAACAAGACGGGCTCATTGAATGGAGCATTTCCATATAATTATTTGTTTATTTTAAACCCGAGAAGATGAATTAATGGAGGAAATTATACACGAATTGAGGTGGTGGAAAAAATTACTTCGCAAGGAAGAATTCCCCACGTAACAAAAGGCGTGGCTGATTTTGGAATGCATACAAGGGCGGCTAACACTTGGTGGCAAATTAATTATTCTAGTTGAAGGCAGTGGATGTGGTGTGATTGTCAAATTGTGGAGTAATTATCCAAAACACTTCATTTCTCATTTTGCAATATTTTCCAATTTTATTCCTCCCTTCTACGAACCATCACCGCACCACCATCACCACAAAGCCTTATTCAACCACCTGCTCCGATCAACTCAGACTGATGTCGGTCAGACCACCACCACCACCGTAATCCTTGTTCTTCAGGGATTCTAAGAAGTTAAGGCAACAACCGTGTCGTTGTGTATCGAGAAAGATACGGGCTAAAGAAGATAGTCCGTCGGATTACTGTAAATTATCGATTTGGATTTAAAACTCGATGAAATGGAAATATCTCAATTCGAAATTTATGTTTTCGTGTTCCTTGCTTCGTAGTGATCATTTGGTATGAAGAACTCGATGTCCCATCGCCGGAATCGCAATCGCCGCCGTTGAGAAGCCATATTTTTCGGTGAGCTTTCTTCTCCAGATTTCCGGCGACTTTTTGGTTTTCCTTCCAGTTTGAGTACACGTTTAGGCTCCTGAGTTTATTGCGAGCATGATGCTGTATAGTTTGGGGCTCGGACTTGGCCGGATTCCGGCCGGTGAAGTATGGAAGCGGCCTGTTTTCATTTTCTTCCTTCACATATATATATATATATATATATATATATATATATATATATATATGTTACGTGTATATGAGTGTGAAAAAAAAATGTTTCTTTCTCTCATTAACACACACGCACATATACATATATTATTATATGTTATTATTAATATTAATATTATTATTATTATTATTATTATGATATTGTTATTATTATATTTAAAAAAAAGAAATTATTTAATTTTTTAAATTAACTTGTTTTATATTCCTGGATGTTGTTCAATTATCTAGTTGATTATGTCAATTAGATTTATTGATATTTTGAATATTGTATATAAATATCGTGAGTTCGTAATCAAGTTGGATACGTATTTGAGCATTAAATATTTCAAATCGTTTAATGCATTGTCGAATATGAGTTTAGCCGTTTAATATATAAACGCGCTTTAAATGAGTTAATTTGGTAATCGTGGATTGATTAATATGTATAATGGTGTTTGATTGAGTTACATGCATGCTTCGATGTACGAAGATACATGTTAGGCTGTTGGGTATTGTCAGTCTAGTCAGTCCGTCCTAGAACCTGAATGTCGCATAACATTAGCTAAAGCGCTGATTGTTCAAACACTAGTTGATCCACCTAATTGGTTATTTCTCCTTTATTGATAATTGAAGGAGATACGAGTTGATCAGAACGTGCTAAACATCTGTATGATTTAAAGATGGGGACTATTTTCTGTAAAGATTAAATGTCTTCCGAGCTACGAGCTCAGTTTTCTAAAAGCATGAAAATACTTGTTTTGAAATTAATTGTCTATGTCAAAATGTTTTGTTTCATCATATTTGTACCTCTGGTTGATTACATTCACCAGAGAGATTTGTTTAATGAGAACAGAACCAAGTATATATGAAATACCTGAGCCAAGTCTCATTAACTTTAGGGATGTTAAGATCCCTCATGTTTGCGAATTATTATGATATATATTATGGTCACTCAGCAGGAGAGCTGATACCTTTGGGGAAATAAGGTGAGGCCTTTGTTGCCTTAAAAACGATCGTTGTCTCAATGTTGTGTTCTGAGATACTGTGCACAAATTGATGACAATGGGTAGAGTGGTTTGCCCATTCCCAGTTGTTCATCGTGACTTGGAAGTGGGCCAGCTTCCAGTCACACTACGGTAAACAGATATGATGCATGTTGAGTGAATCTGCCTGCAGGCAATGTGATGAAAATATTTTGGATAAACACGACAAATATTTTCTTAAAATCCCGTGGCTTATCTGTGTGTGGCATAGCTTTCATATGTATAAATGGGCATGGTCTCCACAAGGTACATATGTACTCAGCCCCTGGTATTATTTCTAAAATGTATAGGTTTGCTGCGAGGATGGGAATGCAGAGGTGTAAAGACGAAGAAGTTTCAGAATGAGAGTTGATCCTGAGATATGCATCTGCATATCTCCGCTGCTTGAACCTCTGATATTCGTTCCTTTCCTGTATTTTGTAATCTGTTGAGAACCCACTTCTATAATTGATTTTGTGTTGCACGGGAAGTCAGTCCCTCGTGATAACTCCCTTAATGGTGAATGATTATTTGGGATTTTGGATGTGCTTTGTTCAGTTGAACCTTATATCTTATTGATAAACAAGTCTTTTGCTGTTAAAACATCCAACTCACCTGTAACGCGCCCTGAAGGTTCGGGAAGGCGAGTCGGGGGGTTACAATCTTCTTTTTAAGTTTACATATATAAATATAGGGATTAAATATCAAAATAATAAATTTTCAATAAAAGAATGAATGTTTATGATTTATATTATTATTAGAGATTTGAATTAATATTTGGAATTATGTTTTAAGACATGAATGAGATTAATGAATTTTTTAATGATAATTAATTAAATAAAATACGTATTATTATAATTATGAATTTGCAATTAAATAATATATTTATTTCATAAATGAAATTTGAATTATTGTTTGCGATTAATAAATATTTATTAAATAAAACTTATTACATGAAAATATTTATTTCATAATGGGTGGTTTTAACCGGCGGGGTTTGTGTGTTTTAATTTGAGGACATGGTTTCGCGATTAACAAACAATCAAAGTTGTTTTGATTTGATTATCTCATTTTCGATTTTATACCATAATTTGGGATTAAATCTTACCTCTTTTATTTTTATTTCAAAGTTTTCTATATTTTTCTTAATATAATTTAGAAATTGGGGGTAATAGAGTAAATATTTTCAATCATTGCATATTAATATAAAAATGGCTATTTAAGGTTTTAAAATAACAAAATAGGCTATTTAAGATTTTAACTCAATTTTTTAAGCATATTTTGTTCTTATTTGCATTATTTGGGTTTGACAAGCCCATGTCCCACATCGGGGAGAGAAGGAAGGAATTCCTTGTATATAAGAGTCGACCTAACTCCCATTAGTATGAGGCCTTTTGGGATGAAGATGCCCAAATGCAAAACCGTGAGGGCTTTGGCCCAAAACGGACAATATCATACTAATGTCAAGTTGGCGGTTCCCCCAATAGATTGGTGCGGTGAACGTGGAACGAACACGTGGTACCCTGTTCGAGCAGGGTTCGGGGAACCGGAGTGATGTGGGATGGGAGACCCTCAATTCGAGTGGGGATCGTCTCTGGGTGCCTTGTGTCGAAAGCTTCCTGATATTTTAGGGGGTCAGGCGGCGTGTCCCGTGGGTTAACGGCGGTGCAAGATGAGTTGAGACGGATCAAGGCTCGAGGGGAGGAAGCCCTCAACAAACCTCGATACAATGGGTGCCTTGTGTCGAAAGCTTCCTGACAGTAGTGGTCAGGCGGCGGGTCCCGTGGGTTAACGACCGTACAAGATGAATTGTGATCGAGGGGAAGGACACAAGATTGTGGTCCTTAGGGTTTGAGGGGAGGAATGTTAGGTTTGGCAAGCCCATGTCCCACATCGGGGAGAGAAGGAAGGAATTCCTTGTATATAAGAGTCCACCCAACTCCCATTAGTATGAGGCCTTTTGGGATGGAGATGCTCAAATGAAAAACCGTGAGGGCTTTGGCCCAAAGTGAACAATATCATACTAATGTCGAGTTGGCAGTTCCCCCAACAGCATTAAGCTGAAAAAGTTTTTTAGAGGGTTACCCATCATAGTTGGTATGAGTAAAACATGCTTAACTTTAGATTTTCTTAAAATGAGTTTCGGATAATATAATTAATACACTATGCTGATATGAGTAAAACATTTAAATCCTTTAAGCTCTTCTCAATTATATAATCTTATATGTGTATTGCCTCAGAATCCGTCTCATTCTAGTATGGACTTGGTTCATTAATTTTACCATCCACTCAACTAATGAAAGTTTTACTGCAATTGCTCATTGTCTATGTTTTTTTCTATAGGTGATCATTGCATCTATACTCATTGGATCATTATATCTATAACTAGGGATGCATTTAGTCCGAAACTGGTGGACTGACCCAATTAAACTGAGAAAAAAAAAGTTGGTTAGGTTTGAAGTATTTTAATCCAAAAAAATTTAGCCCAAAATATCACGAATTAAATAGCCTGAGATCCAATGACACCGAGCTCGAAACTGGATGGATTGACTGACTAACTTGAGAAAATTTTTATTAATATTTTCAAACATCATTATATAACCAAAAACAACTTCTAATATTTAAAATTATATTTTTTTTAAATAATATTTAAGCATATAGTTACATTTAGTTCAAATAATTTATAATTAACAATTAAATTCTTTAAAATTATTTAACCATGAACTTTAAAAATTGATGAAATAAAAAATTTTATATTCTTAATATTTAAATTAATGATTATACAAAGTTTGATATGTGCTTTGAATTTCTATAAAAGAGAAATAATGTTTCATAATTTTTTTAATCATTTAAAAGATTACAAATGAGTGGAAAATAATTAATGACATAAAAAAAATTTATAATGTGAGAATACAGAAACAACAAATATTCAAAGATATCAGACAAAGCAAGATTGCAAATATAGTTGCAGATGGTTTACGGGGATGGGAGGTTTATTAATTGAAAATGAAGATTAGTTACAACTGTTTTCTTTCTTTCCTTTCTTATGTGCTAAAAATACCTATCTAAACCAACACATTTACATATATATAAATATACAAGTCAAACGTTACAATGCTTCACTGAAACTAAATTTCCAACCATTGCAACCATTCAAACTAAGTAACTGATGATTTTGCACAGCCACACTTAACAATCTCCACCTTGGCCGAGAAACTCAACAAACAATCATAGCTTTTCATCCAGCTATAGCTTCATCACCATGCATCCCATTACACAAGCGTTCTATTTAGGCAACACATTCACCAATTCTAGGCAAAACTTGAATTTGCTAGTAGGCAAAACCTTAGTAAGAACATCAGTTGCATTCTCGTGAGTAGATATCTTCTTCAGCTTGATCATTCATTTATCCACAATGTCTCGGACAAAGTGGTGCCTGACATCTATATGTTTTGATCGCTCATGAAACACTCTATGCTTAGCTAAATGTAGCGCGCTTTGGTTGTCACAAAATATATCAACAGATGCTTGTTCAATTCCAAAATCACTAAGAATGTCTTTCAACCAGATACCCTCCTTGACAGCCTCAGTCACAACCATATATTAGCTTCGGTCGTAGACAACGCCACCACCGTTTGAAGGAAAGACTTCCAACTGATTGCAGCACTATTCAGAGTAAAAATATATCCAGATTGTGATCTCCGATTGTCTATATTCGCAGCGTAGTCTGAGTCGACATACCCTATCAAGACATCATCACAAGCCTTCTCTTTCTTTCTAAAACAAATTCCAACATCATGGGATCCCTTCAGGTACCTTAATATGTACTTTAATCCAGTCCAATGTGAAATGCCAGGATCCGACATGAAACGACTTACCAAATTGACTGCGTGAGAAATGTCTAGTCTGGTGCAAATCACCGTGTACATAATGCTCCCTACTACATTGGCATATGACACCTTCTCCACCATCCTTCTTTCTTCCTCCGTCTTGGGCTTCTGCTCAATTGAAAACTTAATATGTTGAGGAATCGGAACTAGAACAGACCTGCACTTATTCATCTTGAACTTGTCCAACACTCTCTTTATGTAATAACGTTGAGATAACCAAATTTCACCACGCTTTCTGTCCCTTAAAATGTCGATGCCCAGAATCCTTCCTGCTTCCCCAAGATCCTTCATTTCAAACTTCATTTTTAAGTTGTGCTTCAATGATTCAATCTCAGACTTCACCCTGCTTCCAATCAGCATATCATCGACATACAATAACAAGTATGTCACGCATGAACTGCCTTTTCCTTTCACATAAACACAATTATCATATCTTTATCTTTCAAACCCAATACTTAACATATGATCATCGAATTTTCTATACCACTTCCGAGAGCTTTGCTTCAAACCATATAATGACTTATTCAACAAACATACCTTTCCTTCATTTCCCTTTTTAATAAATCCCTCCGGCCGGATCATATATATATCGTCTTATTAAGATCTCCGTGAAGGAATGTCGTCTTGGAGTCAAGTTGCTGCAACTCCATATCTTGATTCACAACTATTGCAAGTAGTATTCTTATTGAACAATGCTTCACCACAGGTGAAAAAACTTCGTTAAAGTCAATACCTTCTTGTTGCGTAAATCCCTTCGCCACGAGTCTAGCCTTGTATCGAACCTCATCATTCATCTCAATCTTTTTCTTGAAGATCCACTTGCAACTAATTGGTTTTTTAGATCCTGAATTATCAACTATATTCCAAGCCTCGTTTTTTACAAGTGATTCAATTTCCTCTTGAATCGCTCTGAGCCAATGCATACTCCTCACTTCCATTCATTACTTCGTTGTATGACGCTGGTTCGAAAAATTGTATTTCCTCTGCTACATTAAGAGCATAGCACAATAAATCATTCGGACTATACCTTTCTGGGGGATTTATTATTCTTCTCGTTCTATCCCTTGCAAGTAGATAACCATCTAAAATCTACACTTGACTGTTTATTTCGCTCACCAAAATCTCCTTTAATCCTATATTGCCATGTACAGGAAACTCCACCTCGACTTGTGATTTCCCTTCATCGACCACTTTCATATCAGATTGTGCAACAAGTTTCTGCGAGAAAAGCATTTCTTCTTCATTGAATGCGACGTCTCTGCTGATGATCATTGTTTCAGAATTGGGCTCATAACACTAAAGTTTGTATCCCTTTGTTCCAGCAGGATACCCCAGCATAACACACCTCAATGCTCTAGGCTCGAGCTTATCCTGGCGGTATTGAGTGTAGTCTTTACACCCAAAAACTTTGAGATGTCCATACCCTTTGACTCTTCCATACCATCTCTCATTCGGTGTATCAAAGCCTATGACGGAAGACGGACATTTGTTGATAAGGTATGTAGCTGTAGCTGTTGCTTCGCCCCAAAACTTCTTCGAAAGTCCTAATTCGTGTGCATGCACCTCACTCTTTCCATGATGGTACGATTCATTCTTTCTATGGATCCGTTTTGCAGGGGGTAACCTGGTACAGTCAGGTGTCTTTTAATTCCCTTAGTATCACAGAATTTTTTGGAACTCTCTTGATAAGAACTCAAGGCCATTATCGGTCCTCAAACACTTAAGATACCTGCCTTCATCTAATCCAACTTCAGCACACCAATTTTTGAACTTCTCAAAAGCCTCTAATTTGCTACAAAGAATATAGATCCAAAGTTTTCTCGAATAATCATCCATTATGGATAGAAAATATCTTCCACCATTCAGGGTCTCCACTTTCGATGGTCCCCAAAGGTCTGCAAAAGCATAATGAAGTGGAGCATTTGATATGCTTTTCTTTGCTATATGGAGCCTTCTTACTTTTGCCAAGAATACACTCCTTGCAAGTATCAACAGCTTTGGATTCTTCTCACTTAATCACTGCACATTTTACAAGTTGCTGAAGGCCTACACGCCCTACATGCCCAAGGTGTCTCTGCCATATCTGCATGTCGTTACTGGAGGCGAAATTCATGGTCCCAGACACAGTATCACCTTTAAGATAGTATAAGTTGTTCCTCATTATGCCTATCATCACTGTTATGGTTCCTTTCATAACACGCAACAGACCCTTCTCGGTTTTGAAAAGATATCCTTTCGCTTCTAACATTCCAAGGGAAATCAAGTTTCATTTCAATAAGGGAACATACCTGACGTCCGAAAGGATTTTTATCGAATCATCATGCAGCTTCAACCTGATGCTACCAATCCCTTCAACTCTATAAACTTGATCATTTTCGAATAGAACCGAGCCTAACTCTCCCTTTCTGAGGTCAACAAACCAATCCAATCGAGGAGACATATGGAAACTACAACCCGAATCCAAGATCCAAGAATACTCAATTTGGCCATTCGCTACATTCAACACCTCGGCTTGGTCGAATTTTTCCACATAGTCAAGTGTATCGACCTTGCTATCTTTCCCGACCTTGACCCCTGGGTCTTGATACGATGGAAAATCCAACAACTTTGGATTTGAAAACCTTCAAGTACCGTAGTTCAGAATAAATCTCCTACGACTCAATAAGCGAGTTGATCCAACAACGATAGATATAGTGAAGATGCCACAAACGGATGTGTAAGTCCGAATGATAAGTCAATATTGGATTTCAAGGTACTCCACAAAAATTCAAGAGCTTTCAGATAATTGGAGAATAAAACTCACGAATATTATTAAACTGAAAACTAAATAAATTGTTCAATAACAAGGCCTATATATAGGCAAATCAAATCCTAAACTAATAAGGTAATTAAATTCAAAAATTAAAGGAATAAATTCAAAATTTAATTAAACAAAGCCTAAACATGTTGGCCCAAAATAACTGAATAAATTAAACTAAATCCAATCATTACACATAATTAAATTAATAACTTTTGGGTCTTCTTTTAATTCTTCCAACACCATCGAATCCTTGGAAATATTTGCAGCCCAAATGTCTTTAATCAACAAACTCAATCCAACCCTGAAAGTCCTTGCTCGAGCTCTAGTCATCGGCCCACTAAGAATGTAGACTGGATCGTCTCTCACAGCTGCTACTTGGGCTCCATCAGGTCTTTTTTCCAAGAATAGCAATCCTTCTTGAGGTGACCAACTCTCTTGCAAAAATGGCACGTCCTAGTTTCCCTACCAATGTCTTCCTTTCCTTTTGCGAAAACCCACTTCTTTGTTGCATATGTTGTCTTCTTAAACGTATTTCTATTATTGAATTTTTTTGCGTTTAAGATTTCTCCAGATGTAGCGTTGTTCTTTCATCATTCATCTTCTGTAATTCCATAGTTCTCAAGCCTGACTATACTTCATCAATAGATATTGAGTTCTCACGGCCGAAAAGCATGGTATCCTTCAAGTGCTCCATTGATCTTGGAAGCGCATTTAAGAGAATTATAGCTTTGTCTTCGTCTTCCAACTTCACATCAATATTTTTGAGGTCGTCAATTGATTTATTAAAATCATCTAACTGCTCTGCCATGGACCTTTCTTCTGTTATCTTGTATGCATATACACGTTATTTCATATACAACCTGTTTGCCAAAAATTTTGTCAAATAGAGTTGCTCCAGTTTTTTCCATACTCCGACAAACGTAGTTTCTCTTGAGACCTCCCTAAGAACCTTATCTGCAAGGCATAATATGATTGCACTGTGTGCCTTTTCAAGAATTTCTTCCTTCAGTGAATCCGTTAA
This sequence comes from Plectranthus barbatus, assembly GCA_026898455.1. Taxonomy (NCBI): domain Eukaryota; kingdom Viridiplantae; phylum Streptophyta; class Magnoliopsida; order Lamiales; family Lamiaceae; genus Plectranthus; species Plectranthus barbatus. Next base: position 23,877 of record JAPKLW010000707.1, read on the forward strand.
TTTTTCAGGAAGTGCTTCCTCCCCTTTAAGTGCATCTGCAAGACCTTGTTGAACAAGAAGTGCTTTCTTCTTGATTTTCCAGAGTCCAAAATCATTCTTGTCGGAGAATTTCTCGGCATCAAATTTTGTTGTTGACATAGTTGTCGTGCATTTGCTTCCGGCAGACAGCGCCAATTGTGAGAATACAGAAACAACAAATATTAAAAGATATCAGACAAATCAAGATTGCAAATATAGTTGCAGATGGTTTACGGGGATGGGAGGTTTATTAATTGAAAATGAAAATAAGTTACAACTATTTTCTTTCTTGTTGTTAGATATGGCTGCATGGATATGTGCATGCATACGTATCTGGAAGTTGGAGGCTTTGCAGTGTGTAATTTTTTATGAGCTAAAATCGTTGTTCGTAATTTTGTAGAAGCGTGATTATCAGCAAAAAGATAAGACACGTGGAGGGTTATTATATGTGAAGGGGGGAAAATAGTTTGTTAGACAGTTAATATACTTCAGAGAGAGAGAAGTCGTCTTCTTGAGTTTGTTTTTCTGAAAGTGTGTGACATCTGGTTCGATCAGTACCAGTGAGAGCTAGCTACTGTAGCTTGAGTTGTATTCTGATTCCCATTCTGTATCATCAATAAATCGCTCCTTTACCTGCCCGTGGATGTAGTTGGATCTTCGACGAACCACATAAACTTTGTGTCGTCGTTTTGAGTTGTTTTCTGTGTTTCGAGAATCGTTGGTTATCTAAAATTCGTGCGGCACATAACAAGTGGCGCCGTCTGTGGGAATTGAGGCGCGCACGACCTTGGCCAACGATTGAAAGGAGCTGAGGAACCCATGCTTGAAACCCAAGCTGAAACCAAGTAAGTTTTCTTTCCCGGTTATGGTTTCTTGCGCATCATGTTCCTGATCAATTGTGAGTTACTGGTTTAATTTGCTTGGGACATCTATAATCTTGCTTCGCGTACATGATTCGGTGAATTCCTGAGATGGGTATTTTCAAATTCGTGTAATCTGCATGTGATTATTTGTTGCTGGTGTGCTTTGGGGGTGAGGTACCCGTTTGTGTTTGAGGATCTATTGTTGTGTGACTGGGTGCTATTGATTATATCTGTAATCAATCTTTGAATGTAACTCATGGCTTTTGGGAAATACGAGATAGAAAAATTCACAGGCAAGAATGACTTTGGACTTTGGAAGTTGAAGATGCATGCCATCTTAACTGAGAAAAGTGTCGAGGAAGCCCTCCTACCTGATAATGGGAGGTTCAAAACCGAATCGACTGAGCAGAAAGTAAAGTTGCTTAAAAAGGCAAGTAGTGCTCTCATTCTATGCCTAGATAACAAAGTCCTTAGAGAGATATCGAAAGAAAAGACCGCAGCCGACATTTGGAAGAAATTGAAATAACTCTATCAAACCAATTCTTTGGCTAATCGACTTTATATGAAGAGGAGGCTGTACTCCTTCAGGTTCTTGGATGACAAGAGCCTACAAGAACAACTTGATGAATTCCATAAAGCGGTAGACGATCTGGAAAATATTGGGGTTGAAATAGCCGACGAGGACAAGGCTATACACCTATTAAATGCTTTGCCAAAGTCGTACACAGCATTGAAGGATACACTTGTAGGAACTGAGTCTACAATAGGCGACATGAATCGCCATTTATTAAAACTCCGGATTCGATTTATGGATATCAAAATAAATGTCATGACAAACAGTGAATGCCCTATGCATGCTCTTATTTAATTTAATTCGTAGATTCAAAGGAATACCTGAAACTCCAAGGGCTGATCTACAGATCTAGATCGATGATGGCAATGAAGATGGTGCAGATCTGGATCTGGTATCGATCAAAACGATGGTGTTCCTACAGATCTGATCTTTTGATCTGTTCCCTTGCTCGATCCGGAAATCTGGTGAGGATACGCTACCGGATCTACAGCCGCCCACTCTCTCACAATCTCTCTAGGGTTTTATTGATTTGAAAATCGAACTTATTCTTATGTGGGCAAGTGAGAGATTCATCTATTTATATAGA
>JAPKLW010000707.1:26317-43892 GCA_026898455.1 Plectranthus barbatus
TATTGCAAGTCATTAATGATTACAAGTATATCAAACATAACGTTTCCCAATATACCAATCATAATGCTTTTATGTATACAATTCCAACAGCACTCACCTATGGAAAAACGGGTACATTGTCCCTAGAAGAGGTCCTATCAGCTATAAAAGGGAAGGAGATTGAGATGTTGTCTGAGAATATGGGAAGTGAGTCGACAAGCCAGGGTCTGTTTTTGAAGAAGGGACAAAATACTAAGTTCCAAAAGAAGAACACCTGGAACTCAAAACCTCCAAACCCTGATAAGAAACCCTTCTACGCTAAGAAGGAAGTGAGGCCCAACATGTTCCAGAAACAATATAAGACTCCCCCCAGGTGTTTGAACAGAAAGCTCAATTGCAGATCCAAGAGGGTAGGAGTTGCCACTATTGCAAAAGGCCGGGGCATCTTATCAAAGACTGCCCGGTCCTAAGAATGAAAAACCAGCAAGTTTCAGGGACAAACACTGTCATCACTACCGCAGATGAAGTATTGAACATTGTGGACTCTTCAAACGAAGGATGGATATTAGATTCCGGGTGTTCCTTCCACATGTGTTACAAGTTGGAGTGGTTTTCAGATATTGAAATGAGGAATCTGGGAACTGTTATGTTGGGAAATGATCAAGTATGTGAGGTACAAGGTTTGGGTTCTATAAAAATCCAAAATCACAAGGGTGAAGTAAAGCTCTTGACTGCTGTTAGATATATTCCCCAAATTAGGAGGAACCTTATATCTCTTGGCACCCTTGAAGCCAAGGGATACAAGTTTATTGGAGATGGAGGAGAAATTTTCGTGTGTAAGGGTGAGGATGACATCCTAAAGGGAAGAAGATTGAACAACATTTATTACCTGTTTGCTCGGACGGTGGTTGGCCAACTTGACACAGTTCAGGGTGAAGATATAAGGCTGTGGCACATTAGGACAGGCCGCATTAGTAGAAGGGGACTTGATGAGTTGAGAAGACAAGGTCTCATCAACTTTAACCCAGAGGCTGATCTGGGAAATTGCGAGGAGTGCCTCCTGTCCAAAAGCAAGAAACTCCCGTACAAACCGAGCTAATATATGAGCAAGCAGCCACTAGAATATATCCATGCCGATATTTGGGGACCGTCAAGAGTTGAGACTCTTGGAGGAACTAGATACTTCTTATCTCTCATCGATGATCACACCACGAAGGTGTGTGTACATGTTATGAAGACTAAAGATCAAGATGCAACCAAAATAAAGGAGTGGTGTTCCCTTGTAGAAAATGAAAAGGGGTTGAAGGTGAAGTGCTTGCGTACTGACAATGGGCTGGAACTTCTATCCAAAGAGTTAGATTTTTTTTGCAGAACAAAGGGAATCAAGAGACATAAGACAGCCCCCTACAACCCTCAACAAAATGGGGTTGTAGAGAGAATGAATAGGACTCTCTTGGAGAGAGTTAGGTGCCTTTTATTCGGCTCAGGGCTGTCCAAAAGGTTTTGGGGAGAAGCTTTGTCCACAGCTTGTTTTCTTGTAAATAAAAGCCCATCTGCTGCCTTAGAATTCAAATTACCAGATCAGTTATGGTATGGAAAGGAGCCGGATTATCTCATGCTGAATCCTTTTGGTTGTTTGGCATATGTCCACACTAAACAAGATAAACTTGATCCGAGGGCTCTCAAATGTGTTATGTTGGGATATCCAATTGGAACCAAAGGTTATCGGGTATGGAGTTTGGATAAATAGAAAATAATCACATCTAAGGATGTGATTTTTTATGAGGACAGGATGCCCATGTTAGAGAAGAGGCAGGAGGGAGATCCTGCACCTACAGAAAATGAAAAGGTTGAAAATGTGGATAAGGAACAGTAGGCATTGTTGCCTGATGAAACAGAAGAGGAAAATCATCACACCACCAACCTGCAGCCCCAACCACAGGAGCAGGTATCTGATGTACCCGATAAACCTCTAAGAAACTACATGCTAGCCAAAGATAGGGTTAGGAGGGAGATACACCCTCCTAGGAGGTTTTCTGAAGCTGATGTGGTGTTTTTGAGTTTAAATATTGCTAAAAAACTACATGATGATGAACCAAAAACTTTCAGTGAGGCTTGCAACAATACTGAGAGTGGATTGTGGATTCAAGCCATGAATGAAGAAATGCCTTCATTAAAAATGAATTAAACTTGGGTGTTGACAGACAAACCCAAAGGACATGCATGTGTGGGTTGTAGGTGGTTGTTCAAACGTAAAATTGAAAATTCAGAGGTGAAGAAAGTGAGGTATAAGGCAAGGTTAGTAGCCAAGGGCTACACGCAAAGAGAGGGCATTGATTTCAATGAAATTTTCTCATCAGTTGTGAAGCATACCTCCATCCGAGTCTTGCTAGCTGTGGTTGTTCAACATGATTTAGTCCTGCACCAATTGGACGTGAAAACTGCTTTCTTACACGGGGAACTTGAAGAAGTGATTTATATGGATCAGCCCCCCGATTTTGTTGAACAAGGGCATGAAGATCAAGTGTGTCTGCTGAAAAAATCAATATATGGCTTGAAGCAAAGCCCACGACAGTGGAATAAGAAATTCGATTCTCACATGCTAAAAATAGGATTTGGAAGGTAAAAATTCGACAAGTGCGTATACATGAAGAGATCAAATGATAGCAGTCTCATATACTTACTCTTGTACGTAGATGATATGCTCCTTGCAGGCAAGCATATCATGGAGATCAGTCAGGTTAAAAGTGATCTAGCGGCTGAATTCGACATGAAGGATCTTGGTGAAGCCTCCAAGATTCTGGGTATGGACATTATTCGGGATACAAGCACAGGGAAACTGAAGTTGTCTCAACTGAGTTACTTGTCCAAGGTGTTAGACAAGTTTGGAGCCAAGGAAGCTAGACCATTATCCATACCAGTTGGTTTAGATGTGAAAGTATGTGCGAATATGAAACCAGCTTCGGCACAGGAGCAGGAAGAGATGAATAAGATACCCTATGCAAGTCTTGTAGGGAGTCTCATGTATTTGATGATCTGCACACGTCCAGATATTAGCTATGCCGTGAGCATAACCAGTCGATATATGGTTGAGCCAGGAATGGCTCATTGGGAGGTATTATATGGTGTTTTGCATTACTTGAAGGGCACCAAACACAAGGGACAGGTGTTTGAAAAATTAAAAGGGGCGGTGAATGACCCAATGCTTGGATATGTCGACTCCGACTACGCCGCAAGTACAGACTCAAGAAAATCCCAGACGGGGTTTATATTCAATCTCTTTGGGACAGCAGTGTCGTGGAAGTCAAATCTGCAGTCGGTGGTTGCTTTATCTACGACGAAGGCCGAATATATGGCTATTACGGAGGCTGTGAAAGAAGCTATATGGTTGCGAGGACTTATGAATGAGCTTGGAATATCACAGAAGTCAATTACTATCCTATGCGATAGTCAAAGTGCCTTGCATCTAGCGAAGCATTCGGTCTTTCACAGCAAGTCGAAGCATATTGACATACACTTCCATTTTGTTCGAGATATTGTTGACAAAGGGTGGATTTGCCTTAAAAGGTTCATACCTCTGAGAATGCAGTGGATGCATTGACGAAACCAATCCCTTCTACTAAATTCAAGCATTGCTTGGAATTGGTAGGGTTGAACTGATTCATGGAGTTTTGGTGCGTCCTGTAATGGGACTCAGAGGCATGAAATGGAGTTGCAATATGTGATGCAGCCAGGAGGGAGAATTGTTAGATATGGCTGCATGGATATGTGCATGCGTACGTATCTGGAAGTTGGAGGCTTTGCAGTGTGTAAATTTTTGTGAGCTAAAATCGTTGTTTGTAATTTTGTAGGAGCGTGATTATCAGCAAAAGGATAAGACACGTGGAGGGTTATTATATGTGAAGGGGGGAAAATAGTTTGTTAGACAGTTAATATACTTCAGAGAGAGAGAAGTCGTCTTCTTGAGTTTATTTTTCTGAAAGTGTGTGACATCTGGTTCGATCAGTACCCGTGAGAGGTAGCTACTGTCGCTTGAGTTGTATTCTGATTCCCATTCTGTATCATCAATAAATCGCTCCTTTACCTGCCCGTGGATGTAGTCGGATCTCCGACGAACCACGTAAACTTTGAGTCGACGTTTTGAGCTGTTTTCTGTGTTTCGAGAATCGTTGGTTATCTGAAATTCGTGCGGCACATAACACTTATCTTTCTTATGTGCTGAAAATACCTATCTAAACCAATACATTATATATATATATATATATATATAGAGTAGCGTTCAAATCTGAACCATATATTGTGAATGAACAGTGATCATATATCTAACCGTCCAATTTTTGAATCTAATGGTTGTAATTTGGGCATGTGGCATTTAATTTATATTATTTTAATGACAAAAGGGCTTTTTAGGTAGAATTGAAATTAGAATATATAGTATCCAATTTTAGTTTGGTAATATCCAATTTATATGCAATCAAACAAAGATATCATATCTTTTTATTTATTTTCATATTTTTCCTTGTTAGTATCGTTTATTTTTAGCCTTTGTTTCGTCTTCTATCTCCATTATCGTCCATGTAATCTTTCTTCGGAAAACGATTATTTTTTAATTAGTTCCAATTTTCTCGTTGTAGAGAGAGAGAAATCTTGCCACTCCAAACCCTTCTGGCCTCGAAATCCGCTTACCTCCATCAGCCTTCACCGTCTCTCTCGGCTGCTGCTTCTGATTCAGTTTATTTCGCTCAGGTATGCAGCGTCTGTCTCTCCATCTCTCTCCGAGTTTTATTTTTTCTTAATTTCATTTTTTTAGGTAATTCTTCGAAGTTTGGTGAGTGCCTGAATGATGATATACTGAATTACTGATATTGAAATATGAGAGCTCGAGGTGTTGATATGGTAATGCGATGAACTCTGATTCAGGAGGAATACAATTCTTTTTTTGTGTGATGCAGTTCAACGATATTAGAAATTAGCAGCGATGAATCTTTAAGTTTTTGTTTTTTTTATTTTTTATTTTATTCAATCGGGAATCACGGCTGTCACTTGGTGGATCTCCTTCACGAGCTGATTTTATTATTTTTGTTTCATACGCGATTATCATTGTTATTTTAGATGAGTATCATTATTTTTGAATAAATGTATTATTGTTCGAATTCCTGTTTAATGGATTGATAATTATTTATTTATTTTCTACATTGTGTGAATTCAGTTAATCTGTAGCATTGTACGTTGTTTATTTTATCATTGTTACCTGTATTAAATATCAATTTATCAAAATTATCGTTTTAATTTTAATTGATTAATAATACACCTTTAAGATCATTGTTATCATTGTTCAATATCATTGTATGAATAAATAAAATTGTTTATACATTTAAGGATAATATATTAGTGGAAGTTGACAGAATAACTTTAAAATGACACACAAAGCCATAAACAATGACATACAAAGCCATAAACAATGATAATGATTAACTTAAGATTATGGAATAAATCGTGGTGCATTTTCTCTTTCCAATTTATATGATAATAATGGAAAAAATCAAGGGGGATTTGATTTGGAAACTGAATCCGAAAAATCAGCATGTAGATTAAATTCCATTTCAAATTTTTCCGTTTCGGACTAATTTGCCCTTTCAATGATACAAGAAGCTAGAAACAATGATAAATGACTACAGAAAATCTGGGACGTCTATTTTCGAAATCAAGGGCTAGATTTTGGTCTCTGTTCATTCATGGACACATGTTCAGCCATGAACGCACCCCTATATATATATATATATCAAACGTTACAATGCTTCACTGAAATTGAATTTCCAACCATTGCAACCTTTCAAACTAAATAACTGATTTTCCACAACCACACTTAACATATAATATTAAAAAACAATTCATAAAACGGCTAGCCCGAAAACTATATAATTAAGCTTAAGATCGAAGTTTTTTAATAATAATAAAAAAACCAGCACACAATTAACTCTAAACGACTAACCACAATCCAATAAAGGTTGCCCAAATCTGAACTAAAATATAATGTGAAAGCTGATGATGAGAACACTTCAAATTTTAATGAGCCTCGGAGAAATACTATTGTCATTATTAGTAATGTTTCAACTTATATTGAAGGCCCATTTTAGGAAGGGAAACAAATGATGTGGAGCAATGAAGAATTACATGGCCACAATTTGATGCTAGTTATCAGCTTTCCTTTGACAGAAAAATGAATTGAAATAAAATAAAATAAAATGAAAAATGGGATAAATGGTTCTAGGCTTCTAGCACAAACGGTCAGTCTGGTTGCCCACCTCTAAAATAATTATTAAAAAAATCACCAGAACTTAATCTTTGTCCATAAATATTAAAAATTAGTATAACTATAATTTAATTATATCAAAACATTTAACTATATATAAAATGAAACAAATAAGAAAGCGAATGGAGTAAACATAAACCAACATAAAATTAAACTACAATTTATAAAGTTTCCACAACTTAAATAATAAAATATAAAATATTCTTGTATTTTTCAAAATAAATTTGGTAAGATATTATGATTTTGAGATGATTCATGTCCATCAGATTAAACAAGTAACAGCTGAAATACAATCAAGCAATAACTAAAATGCAGTAAAGCAACATTAATATGATGCTTAATCGTGTTTTAGTTGTTGCCAGTGGCGGATCCCGAATTTTTTTTCGAGGGGTTGAAGTTTTTTTTTCGTCTTCACCTCAACTTCAATATTTTTAAATCATATTTTTCCTTATTTTAATCCATTTTTTCTTCTATACGAGGGGGACTATACCACAAAAAATTGGATCATGATACTACAAAAACGAAAAAAAATTCGGGCCCATTTAGATCCGCCAATGGTTGCTGCTTTATTGTATATCAACCATTAATTTATTTAGATCTAATAAATATGATTCATTTTTTTTATTACAGGGAGATTTTTTCTGACATAATCTATCCTATATATACATATATATTTCATTGTATTCTTATATATATAATTGAAAAAATCATATAATATAATTTTTGAATTTTTATATAGAGATAATATAATTATACTACGCATTATATTATAAATATACAATACCCCCAATTTATTATACAATATGAAAATGGGTGCAAGTAACACAAGACTTATAAATATAAAAGTCATATTTATATTTTTCCAACTTAATAATAAGGTACAATTGCATGTGTTGAAACTTGAAAAAAGTATTTATTAATATATTATTATGTATATTATATATCGATAGCTCTACGAAACTAATTAATTTGACATATTTATCTAGAAAACGTTGGGCCGGCCCAGTCCCAATGCAACTTAAAACAACACAAATTTACTTTTCTACCCTGAAATTCATGGCGGTTTATTGTTTGAATCAAGATATATTATATTTTATTAAAGTACTTAAATGAAGGTTTGTCTATATATCGCTTAAAAATTATATAAACTCTATTTAAAGATAAACTCTTGATAAGACGGTCTCACCATTTTTATTTTGAGATGAATTTAATGATGTATTTTAATTCATTGAAATGATGTATTTCTTTGTTGCATCTAATGTACTCCCTCCGTCCCACACGAATTGTCCCTCTTTCCTTTTTTGTTCGTCCCACACGAATTGTCCCCTTACCTAAAATAGAAAATTTTTACACACTAACTAATAAAATAATAATTTTATTTATCTCTACCACATTCCACTACATTGGTTATTGTGCCATGTCCCAAGGGGACAATTCCCTTGGGACAGAGGGAGTAGTTTTTTACAGTTAAAAAAATAATATAATAAAAATGAAATAATATATTTATCTTATTAAAATGATGTATTAAGATACGTTTCATAATAAAAAATGATGAGACCGTCTCACAAGAGACCAACTCCTATTTAAATTATTAAAAAATTCTATAGTAGCATATATATCTATATAGATGTTCATGTGCTAAAGAGTCACTTCTTAATGTAAATGAATTTACACACTTTTATCTCAACAAAATTAATAGTTTAGAATAAAATTTATTGACAATCTAATATTTTTTTTTCTATTTAAAAATTAAACTTAAACTTGTAGTCCAATGTATTTACATAAAATAAAATTCAGAACTCATTTATGAATAAAATAATGACATAATTCAATATCAGAACAAAAGTTATGTTCCTTATCTTATTTAAGAAATACAAAAGCCTGACTAGCCTCAACAATGTATTCCGCTAGAGCATCCTTATTCATCCACGACGATCTTGAGGAAGATAGCATGGGTTGTCTTCTTTGCAACTTCAGGCGAGATTGAGCAATGAAATGACAAGTCATGAAGTAGTGAAATTTACAATTACGAATTTTTTAGAATCGATGGCATTTGGAAATACTGCTTCCATTGATTGGTTCTGGTTCATTGAGGTTACTTTTCCTTCCTTTAGATATTGAATAAATGGGATGCCCTCTTTTTTTGGTACCACTGGGCTGGCAGAGCTCGTCGATGCAGGACTTAACGAAGCTTCGTGATGTGGCTAAATGTGAAGTTTGTATACGCAGCAAATTTGCAGAAGAGAATTAGATAAGAAAAGTCATTTTAATTGAATGAATATCAATTGTGTTGTTACAATAAAGCTGTATATATACAGAGGATAGAAGAATCTAGATGATACAGTAACAGAAAATGTAACAAACTTCTCCAAAATATCTCCTTGGGTAGTTACGTTGCATGCTCTTCTTCTTGTGCTTCTAGAACCTTACTTGTACGTGTGCATGCTTCGGCTTTACGTGCACATGTGTTGTTTGAGTTTGTTTGCACATGCATGAATCTCAATATCCCCCCTCAAGCTGCACTTCCCATAGATGCAGCTTGAACAACAAGACATGAAAGGTATGTACTATTACGTCCTTTGTAAAAATATCGGCTGTCTGATCCGAGGAAGAAACATGAAGAGGATTTATCAAACCAGATTTCAATGCATGACGAACAACATGGCAATCGATCTCAATATGTTTAGTGCGTTCGTGGAAGACCGGGTTTTCAGCAATATATATCGCAGCCTTGTTATCACAACAAATAGGAATGGGCAAGGTTGGTGGACAAGTGAGATCTCGTAACATATATGACATCCACTGTAATTCATGGACAGTGACGGTCATAGCTCGATATTCGGCCTCCGCCGTGGAGCAAGCAACAGTCGGCTGCTTCTTTGATTTCCAAGATAGAATACAATCACTAATGAAGATGCAGAAACCCGATAAATAACGATGTGTAGTCTTACACGCACCCAATCCGAATCATAGAAAGCACGAAGTTGAAGAGTATAGTGGAGGAATAAAGAAGTCCCCGTGAAGGAGAAGCAGAGAGATACCGTAAGACATGTTGAGCAGCATGCCAATGTGTTTGCCGTGGAGAATGCACGAATTGACTCAGCTGCTGGACAACATAGGTAAGGTCAGGACGAGTATAATTGAGATACAAGAGTCTACCAACAAGACGACGATATTGTTCCGGGCGATCAAGTAACGGTGATGAAGAATCGTCTTCTGCAAGGAAGCGGAAACCAGGAGGAAATAGTGTAGAGGCCGAGGAACAATCAAGCATGCCTGCATCTCTCTGAATATCATAGGCATATTGGGTCTGTGAAATGAAAATTCCTTCAGTAGATCTTGTAAACTCCATGCCCAAAAAATATTTGACTGGCCTGAGATCCTTGATGGTGAATAAAGAATGAATGTGATGTTTTATATCTTCAATGAGCTGTAATCTGGATCTAGTGATTAGAACATCATCGACATACACAGATGGGGTGGTTTTGAATAAATGAAGAGACAATGGTCATGCTCAGACTAAGAGAAACCAAACTGAATCAACCGAGAAGTGAGCTCCGAATTCCACTCTCTCGATGCTTGTTTGAGGCCGTAAAGTGACTTTTTGAGCCGACAAACTTGACCCTCACCAGCCTTAGTATAACCAGGGGGAGAAAGGATAAAGATGTCATCAGAAAGAGAGCCACGAAGGAAGGCATTATTGACATCAATTTGATGTAAGGGCCAGCCTTTGGAGGCTGCAATAACTACCAGTAATCGAACGGTAACAATCTTGGTAACCAGAGAAAAAACCTCAGTAAAGTCTTGACCTTCAACTTGAGTGAAGCCCTTGGCAACCAGCCGGGCTTTATACCTTTCAATCGAGCCATCGACATTGCATTTGACTTTATAAACCCACTTACACCCAACCTAACTCCCAAGTATTATTTTGTTCAGGAGCTTCCAATTCAGTTTTCATAGCTTCCTGCCAATGATGGTTAGTACAAGCTTGATTATAAGTACTAGGTTCATGAAAAGTAGATAAGAGAGCAACCGAGTCATGAAATGCATTTGCTAGAAGGGAAGAATGTATGCATGATAATGTAGTGGAGTAATCTTTCAATCATGATGGAGGTTGGCGAGATCTGGTACTGTGTCTGAGATTGATAGGGTGAGGAGGAGAAGGAGATATAGAGGAAGAGGGAGGAGATGGTGGGGCAAATGGAGTAAGCTGAGGTACTTCTGAGATAGGTAATGGGAGTTGGGAATCATCATCAATTGAAGTAAAGGGTCGACAGGTATGGTGGGTGACTGTGAGGTATTAGGAATGGATGGAAAAGATTCTTTCATGAAAAACTACACCACGAGATACAATCACTCTATTAAGATCAGGGATGAAGAGTTTGTAACCTTTCTGAGCCGAGGGATAGCCTATAAAAATCCCTGAAAAGGAGCGGCTGTCAAACTTGTCAATAGACTGTGTTTTGTTGATAGCAAAGGGTGAACATCCAAAGACCTTGAGAGTGGAGTAATCAGGAAAGCGATGATGAAGAATGTAATATGGAAAGGACCATTTAAGAGTAGGAGTGGGAAGGCGATTTATGAGATAAGTTGCAGTTAAGACAACATCACCCCAAAATGACTTAGGAAGTTTGGAGTTGAGGAGTAAGTCACGAGCGACTTGAATGAGATGGCGATGTTTGTGAAGGGATTCGTGAACTGAATCACGAAGTCCGTTTGCCAAGGATCGTTAATTGGAATATCAAAAATAAATTGCTATGCCTATGAACAATCCTAGCATGCTCCTATATTATTATGCATAAGAAGGTTATGCGGAATACCTGGATTGAAGAACGATGAAGAACGCGTGCGCGGAGATGCCCTTTGATCTTTCCCACGCACCAAGATTTAATTTCCTAACAGATTGAGGAAATTAATCTAAAGAAAATAAATGAATATTTTCGAAAATAAGAGGAGAGAGAAGAAGAAGAATCCTCCTGATCTGATCTTCTGATCTGTATCCCAACTCGATCTGAAAATATGGTGAAGATTATCTATCAGATCTCTTGCCCGGTTGAGAAGCAGAATTTCCTCCTCGTATCTCAAACTCACTCGATCACTACAGCTCCCAATGCTCTGGTTTGCTGTATGCAACTTGTGATCTTATGAGTAGTAGGTGTATTGAGTTCTGAGGTACTGAGGCCTATTTATAGGAAATTCTAGGCTTCTATTGGGCTTGAGTTATCATGGGCCAGACCAGGGACCAGAATGCAAATAGCAAATAAGGCCTATCAATTAATTAATTCCCATATTCAACCCAGAATATAATTAATTAATTAATATTGATTCATGCCACCAGAAAATCAATACTGTCCTACCTATTTGCTACCACGTTTGAGGAACGGGTTGCATTGGACTCGGTTTATCCCCACATTTAAGGTTACAGACATTCGTTAATTAATTTAAGCTCTGACAAGCTATTTAATTAATTAACATCTTTAATTCCTGAATCAATCCACTCAAACCTTTTCACTTATGCTTGAACTTAATCAGCCTGCAGGACTTTAGCATAACGAACCTTTTGAGCTGTTCAGGGAATGTCACCATCCTATACTGGATGTGGTTACCTAGTTCAGATACCAGACAGTCATACACAGATTGATATCACCCAAGACTGCAGAAGTACAGGTTCAACTAGAACCCTCTCTACAACTCAAAGTGATATACAATATATGTATACTTCTGTATCCTCATATAGGTTTAAGATTCCATCGAGTCATAAAGATCTAGATTCTTTTAATGTCAGATAAAAGAATCGATCTCGACTTAGGTCCTCATCAATGTGTACCCCACACCAGCATACCAAGTCATCCAAGATAAGATGCTTATCCGCATATGCTGCAGCCTACACCGACAGTTTATCCTGGAACTGTCTCAGCTGTGATGACTATTTATATCTCGCTAGGTCAAACGATCCATACGATCTTCCGTGATCTTCTACACACCGTATGATCTCCCTATCGACGAGATAAGAGGATAATTGTGTTTGCGACACATGTTTGTTAATTCAGACAGGAGATGAACATACAACAATTATGATTCCCAGTATATTAACCAATAAACCTTGTACATAATATACCAATCATAATGCTTTCAGTATATAAATCCATCAATCTCCCACTTATACTCAAAGCATTATACATTTGCTTTCCAGAGTATAACGCGTCTAAACTAATCTAGCTATTTATTCTACGTGGCTAGCTTTGCCCTCAACCCAAGGCTACGTACATGCATCTCGTAAACCTTCTGAGGCAGAGCTTTTGTGAATGGATCCGCTAGATTATCTTTCGTATCAATCTTTTCTATCAGCACATCACCCCTTGCTACGATTTCTCGTATAATATGGTACTTCCTTTCAATGTGTTTTGTTGCTCTGTGAGTTCGTGGTTCCTTAGAATTAGCCACAGCTCCCGAGTTATCACAATACACTATGATTGTTCTGGGTAGCTGAGGAATCACGTCCAACTCCAGAAGGAAGTTTCGAAACCATACTGCTTCTTTCGAAGCTTCAAAAGCTGCCACATATTCGGCTTGCATGGTGGAGTCCGCAATGCACTTCTGCTTTGCACTCCTCCATGATATGGCCCCACCTCCCAATGTAAACACATAGCCAGAGGTGGACTTCTTTTCATCTCGGTCTGCCTGGAAATCCGAATCAGTATAACCCACAGGGCACAACTCATCACACTGATAAACAAGACAATAGTCCCTTGTCCTTTTCAAGTATTTGAGTATGTGCTTTACCGCGGCCCAATGCGCCTGTCCAGGGTTAGACTGGTATCTCGCTACCATGCCTACAGCAAAGCAGATATCTGGCCTCGTACATAACATTGCATACATGAGGCTACCCACGGCCGATGCATACGGCACGTTGCTCATCTCATCTTTCTCCTTTTGTGTCATCGGACACTGTTCCTTGGAAAGATGTATGCCATGTCTGAAGGGTAACAGACCTTTCTTGGCATTATGCATGTTGAAACGGGCAATCACAGTATCCACATATGACCCTTGAGACAAGGTCAGCATCCTTTTATTGCGCTCCCGCAATACTTTTACCCCTAGGATGTATCCTGCCTCCCCAAGGTCCTTCATATGAAACTGCTCGGATAACCACCCCTTTATGCCCGACAATACTTCCACATTGTCGCCAAATAGGAGAATATCGTCTACATAAAGTGCAAGGAATACTACGCTTCCGCTGACACACAGACGGTACACGCAACTCTCGTTTGAACATTGTGAGAATCCATAAGATTTAATCACCTCATCAAAACGGAGATTCCATGACTGTGAAGCTTGTTTAAGTCCATACAGCGACTTCCTTAGCTTCCAGACCAAATGTTCTTCGCCCTTCTGCACATAACCTTCTGGCTGTTGCATATAGATGTCCCTACCTTCTTCAAGGTACCCGTTTAGAAACGCGGTTTTGACATCCATCTGCCAGATTTCTAGGTTCTTATGTGCTGCTATGGCTAGGAGTATTCGAATGGACTTAAGCATGGCTACCAGTGAGAAAGTCTCGTCATAGTCTACACCTTCTTTCTGACTATAACCTTTCGCCACCAGCCTTGCTTTGAAAGCTGTAATTTCCCCATTCGATCCTTTCTTTCTTTTGTATACCCATTTGCACCCTATGGCTCGATGGCCATCTGGCAAATCAGTTCTCTGGTATACATCCATAGCAGTAATGGATTCTATTTCAGAATCCATGGCGATCAGCCATTTGTCCGCATCTTTATCAGATACCGCCTCGTCATATGTCCAGGGATCGGTATCATCTAGTCCATTTTCCGGGATCAAGTCAGAAGACTCTCCCACGAACATATACCTCTCGGGTTGGTGACTAACCCTCCCACTGCGACGAGGCATCTGAGCTGTGTCAGTAGTTGGCACAGTACGCGTTTGTCCCATACCTTGCATTAGTGGCAGTGTTGGTATATTCTTACCTGTTACAGGTGGATTTACCACTACACTGGGCTTTCCTGATGGAATTGCTTCTTTATTCTCAAGCTCGTGGAGAATAATTTCACTCTTGGATCTGTGGTTTCTTACATATTCGTCCTCCAAGAATCTCGCGTTGGTACTGACAACGACTTTCTGATTCTCTGGACAATAGAAGTAACCACCTTTCGTTTGCCTGGGATATCCTACAAACAGCATCAGCTTGCCCCTGCTTTCTAACTTATCAGGTTCCTTTGTCAGCACATATGCTGGACAACCCCAAACCCTCACTCTGTTTAAACTTGGCTTTCGCCCATACCAGAGTTCCAGAGGTGTTTTAGGAACTGATTTAGAAGGTACTAGGTTAAGCAAATAGGCCGCTGTTTCCAAAGCATATCCCCAAAACGAAATCGGCAAGCTTGCATAACTCATCATCGACCTGACCATTTCCAAGAGAGTTCTATTTCTTCTTTCTGCTACACCATTTTGTTGAGGGGTTCCTGGTGCAGTCCACTGGGATGTAATCCCGTTATCTGACAAGTACTGCAAGAACTCGTTGCTGAGGTATTCCCCACCACGATCTGATCGTAGTGTCTTGATAGTCTTACCAAGCTTCTTTTCTACCTCAGTCCGGAATTCTTTGAATTTTTCAAAGCATTCAGACTTATGGCGAAGCAAATAGACGTATCCGAATCTTGAGTAATTGTCAATGAATGTGGCGAAATACTCATAACCTCCACGAGCTTGCGTGGACATTGGTCCACATAAGTCAGAGTGGATCAATTGTAACACATCCTCTGCTCGAGACTGACTTGCCTTAAAAGGCCTGGTCGTCATCTTTCCTTCTATACAGGACTCACAGATTGGATGCGGTACCACTTGGAAGGAATCCAAGAGCCCATCGCATGCTAATCTTTTAATCCTCTTTAGATTGATGTGACCTAGTCTCAAGTGTCAGAGATATGTTTGATCCTCATCGGAAGAAAACTTTCTCTTTAAATGATTATTATTATTAGATGAGTTTGCAACATTCACGGAAGATTTATGCATACAATCAATGATATAGAGAGAGTCAATCAGTTTGCCATGACAGATAACACCGTTATTACTAATGATAGAAACTCCACTATCAAAAATAACTGAATATCCATCACAAAATAACTTGGAAACTGAAATTAAGTTCCGCCGAAAAACCAGCACATATAAAACATCTCTCAAAATCAGAACATTTTTTTTTTTTTTTTTTTTTTTTTTTTTTTTTTTTTTTTTTTTTTTAGCTACCTAGTCGGCCTGAACCCCTGCATAGTATAATAAACATGATCGGTTGCTCCAGTATCCACTACCCAAGAATGGGTAGAAACTGATGCCAAACATGTTTCCGTTATAAATGCACATGACGTACCTTGTCTACCCGTGCATGGCACTAGACAATTTACTTGACTTCGCTTGCGTTTGCATGGCCTGGTGATAAATTCTGCCTCATCTATTTCATCCAACTTCTTAAGCATTTCTTTTGCTTCAACAACTGCCTTGTCAAGAGCTGACAAAGTTGGAGCAAACTCAAATGTCATCATGTCGGATTTCTCTCACAACAGGATCCTGAGTAACTCATGAAGAGGAAACTCACGTCTGGCACCGAGAGATTTGATGAAACCATCATAAGAATCAGATAGAGAGTGCAGGACAATGTTTATTTCCGCCCGCTTACTTATTTGTCCACCTCTCTTTCTATACTTTCTCATGATTTTCATCATATTGATGAAGTGCAGAACCAACGAACTCCCCTCAGTCATTTTCTTGCAAATCAGGTCCTTTACAAGATCATAACTGATAGTTCGTCTCACCTTCCCATATACATTCACAAGGTCCCTCCATATCTCAACAGCTGACCGGAATTTCTTGTACTTGAGCCTTAATTCTCTAGACAGATTGTTCATGATGAAAAAGTAGGCAAGATCATCAGAAGCTTTCCATCTGTCATAGAATTCTTGCTCATAACCAGTACATTTCCAATGCTGAGGAGATAATGGGTCCATGTAAAGTACATAGGCATGTTTTGCAGTATAGAGTATTTCCATTAGGCAAAACTTCCATTCAGGAAAATTGTGACCGATTAAAGGGTTTGTTGCTAAGAGATTTACAATATGAATAGACATGTCTGAAAACAATAAATTAAAAACACCAATTAAAACATAGTCGCAGAACATTGAAACAATTAAATATTGAAACCTTATGATAAAGCAATATTAATGTTTCCTCCAATTTGCCTAAGTGTTACTATTGCAAGCCACACATGTGGACGTTTACAACAAAACACCTAACCAGACTGCATCTTTCAATTCCAGTCCTTTAATTCTAATCCATGTCCGGGTTCCTTAGACAAATGGAATTAATAATTGGAGACTAACTTAAGACCATATTATCCTACTGAGCAGGGACTTCACATATGAGTTATACTCTGGACAATATCTAAGCTAGCTTACCACTAAAGCCAACCCTCCCATATAAGGACACACCTGATCCCTTATAATAAGGTTGTATCATTTAATTCAATCCCTAGAGAACTTATGAAAATTCAATACGCAAGCTACACATGTAGACGTTTACGCATGAACTCCCACTTCTCACATGAAATAAATGTTTGTTTTAAGAAATCCTATCTATTAGAACTTATGAACAATGAATTAAGTAAGCTACACATGTAGACGTTTACCTAATAAATCATTCACTTCCAATAAAGGATCGCTTTGTGGAGGTCTTAGTAAATTATGAGCTTAGTAATTTTCAGTTCATAAGGTTCAATTGCACAGATTATTTTATGTAGCCATAATTATAACATTGCTAAAATTCTATCATGCAAAGCATGAACCCCGAATTTATAGTCATAATTAATTACATAAAATAAATCACATAGCATGCTTTAAAGCCGTAAATAAAAGCAGTAAACGTGCTCTCTATTATCTACAACATGCTGATATGCTGCGCAATTATTTTAAACACGTATATCATGCGAAGACAAATAATAAAACAAATAAAAAATGTCTTCGTGGCCCCATGATACAAACAAAATAAATCTAACTATTACAAGTTGGAATTTATTTTTACAGATCTTCGACTGGGCTCCCACTACTTGAATTGAGATCTGGATTTATTTTCTGAACTTGGGCCTCCAAGATTTGATCCATCAGAAAATTGGACAACTGGGCCAGTTAACAAGATCGCGGGCCTAGGCACACATTGAAAGCCCAATAGCCCGCGAGAACTCGGCCCGACGAGCCACCACCGGCGAAGCACCATCGCCGG
>JAPKLW010000707.1:48892-66461 GCA_026898455.1 Plectranthus barbatus
CTAGTTCAGATACCAGACAGTCATACACAGATTGATATCACCCAAGACTGCAGAAGTACAGGTTCAACTAGAACCCTCTCTACAACTCAAAGTGATATACAATATATGTATACTTCTGTATCCTCATATAGGTTTAAGATTCCATCGAGTCATAAAGATCTAGATTCTTTTAATGTCAGATAAAAGAATCGATCTCGACTTAGGTCCTCATCAATGTGTACCCCACACCAGCATACCAAGTCATCCAAGATAAGATGCTTATCCGCATATGCTACAGCCTACACCGACAGTTTATCCTGGAACTGTCTCAGTTGTGATGACTATTTATATCTCGCTAGGTCAAACGATCCATACGATCTTCCGTGATCTTCTACACACCGTATGATCTCCCTATCGACGAGATAAGAGGATAATTGTGTTTGCGACACATGTTTGTTAATTCAGACAGGAGATGAACATACAACAATTATGATTCCCAGTATATTAACCAATAAACCTTGTACATAATATACCAATCATAATGCTTTCAGTATATAAATCCATCAATCTCCCACTTATACTCAAAGCATTATACATTTGCTTTCCAGAGTATAACGCGTCTAAACTAATCTAGCTATTTATTCTACGTGGCTAGCTTTGCCCTCAACCCAAGGCTACGTACATGCATCTCGTAAACCTTCTGAGGCAGAGCTTTTGTGAATGGATCCGCTAGATTATCTTTCGTATCAATCTTTTCTATCAGCACATCACCCCTTGCTACGATTTCTCGTATAATATGGTACTTCCTTTCAATGTGTTTTGTTGCTCTGTGAGTTCGTGGTTCCTTAGAATTAGCCACAGCTCCCGAGTTATCACAATACACTATGATTGTTCTGGGTAGCTGAGGAATCACGTCCAACTCCAGAAGGAAGTTTCGAAACCATACTGCTTCTTTCGAAGCTTCAAAAGCTGCCACATATTCGGCTTGCATGGTGGAGTCCGCAATGCACTTCTGCTTTGCACTCCTCCATGATATGGCCCCACCTCCCAATGTAAACACATAGCCAGAGGTGGACTTCTTTTCATCTCGGTCTGCCTGGAAATCCGAATCAGTATAACCCACAGGGCACAACTCATCACACTGATAAACAAGACAATAGTCCCTTGTCCTTTTCAAGTATTTGAGTATGTGCTTTACCGCGGCCCAATGCGCCTGTCCAGGGTTAGACTGGTATCTCGCTACCATGCCTACAGCAAAGCAGATATCTGGCCTCGTACATAACATTGCATACATGAGGCTACCCACGGCCGATGCATACGGCACGTTGCTCATCTCATCTTTCTCCTTTTGTGTCATCGGACACTGATCCTTGGAAAGATGTATGCCATGTCTGAAGGGTAACAGACCTTTCTTGGCATTATGCATGTTGAAACGGGCAATCACAGTATCCACATATGACCCTTGAGACAAGGTCAGCATCCTTTTATTGCGCTCCCGCAATACTTTTACCCCTAGGATGTATCCTGCCTCCCCAAGGTCCTTCATATGAAACTGCTCGGATAACCACCCCTTTATGCCCGACAATACTTCCACATTGTCGCCAAATAGGAGAATATCGTCTACATAAAGTGCAAGGAATACTACGCTTCCGCTGACACACAGACGGTACACGCAACTCTCGTTTGAACATTGTGAGAATCCATAAGATTTAATCACCTCATCAAAACGGAGATTCCATGACTGTGAAGCTTGTTTAAGTCCATACAGCGACTTCCTTAGCTTCCAGACCAAATGTTCTTCGCCCTTCTGCACATAACCTTCTGGCTGTTGCATATAGATGTCCCTACCTTCTTCAAGGTACCCGTTTAGAAACGCGGTTTTGACATCCATCTGCCAGATTTCTAGGTTCTTATGTGCTGCTATGGCTAGGAGTATTCGAATGGACTTAAGCATGGCTACCAGTGAGAAAGTCTCGTCATAGTCTACACCTTCTTTCTGACTATAACCTTTCGCCACCAGCCTTGCTTTGAAAGCTGTAATTTCCCCATTCGATCCTTTCTTTCTTTTGTATACCCATTTGCACCCTATGGCTTGATGACCATCCGGCAAATCAGTTTTCTGGTATACATCCATAGCAGTAATGGATTCTATTTCAGAATCCATGGCGATCAGCCATTTGTCCGCATCTTTATCAGATACCGCCTCGTCATATGTCCAGGGATCGGTATCATCTAGTCCATTTTCCGGGATCAAGTCAGAAGACTCTCCCACGAACATATACCTCTCGGGTTGGTGACTAACCCTCCCACTGCGACGAGGCATCTGAGCTGTGTCAGTAGTTGGCACAGTACGCGTTTGTCCCATACCTTGCATTAGTGGCAGTGTTGGTATATTCTTACCTGTTACAGGTGGATTTACCACTACACTGGGCTTTCCTGATGGAATTGCTTCTTTATTCTCAAGCTCGTGGAGAATAATTTCACTCTTGGATCTGTGGTTTCTTACATATTCGTCCTCCAAGAATCTCGCGTTGGTACTGACAACGACTTTCTGATTCTCAGGACAATAGAAGTAACCACCTTTCGTTTGCCTGGGATATCCTACAAACAGCATCAGCTTGCCCCTGCTTTCTAACTTATCAGGTTCCTTTGTCAGCACATATGCTGGACAACCCCAAACCCTCACTCTGTTTAAACTTGGCTTTCGCCCATACCAGAGTTCCAGAGGTGTTTTAGGAACTGATTTAGAAGGTACTAGGTTAAGCAAATAGGCCGCTGTTTCCAAAGCATATCCCCAAAACGAAATCGGCAAGCTTGCATAACTCATCATCGACCTGACCATTTCCAAGAGAGTTCTATTTCTTCTTTCTGCTACACCATTTTGTTGAGGGGTTCCTGGTGCAGTCCACTGGGATGTAATCCCGTTATCTGACAAGTACTGCAAGAACTCGTTGCTGAGGTATTCCCCACCACGATCTGATCGTAGTGTCTTGATAGTCTTACCAAGCTTCTTTTCTACCTCAGTCCGGAATTCTTTGAATTTTTCAAAGCATTCAGACTTATGGCGAAGCAAATAGACGTATCCGAATCTTGAGTAATTGTCAATGAATGTGGCGAAATACTCATAACCTCCACGAGCTTGCGTGGACATTGGTCCACATAAGTCAGAGTGGATCAATTGTAACACATCCTCTGCTCGAGACTGACTTGCCTTAAAAGGCCTGGTCGTCATCTTTCCTTCTATACAGGACTCACAGATTGGATGCGGTACCACTTGGAAGGAATCCAAGAGCCCATCGCATGCTAATCTTTTAATCCTCTTTAGATTGATGTGACCTAGTCTCAAGTGTCAGAGATATGTTTGATCCTCATCGGAAGAAAACTTTCTCTTTAAATGATTATTATTATTAGATGAGTTTGCAACATTCACGGAAGATTTATGCATACAATCAATGATATAGAGAGAGTCAATCAGTTTGCCATGACAGATAACACCGTTATTACTAATGATAGAAACTCCACTATCAAAAATAACTGAATATCCATCACAAAATAACTTGGAAACTGAAATTAAGTTCCGCCGAAAAACCAGCACATATAAAACATCTCTCAAAATCAGAACATTGTTTTCAAAGCATAAAGTAAAATCTCCAATGGCTACTGCTGAGACTCGTTCTCCGCTGCCCATTGAGATGGTAATCTCTTCATGCTACAGCTGCCTAGTCGGCCTGAACCCCTGCATAGTATAACAAACATGATCGGTTGCTCCAGTATCCACTACCCAAGAATGGGTAGAAACTGATGCCAAACATGTTTCCGTTATAAATGCACATGACGTACCTTGTCTACCCGTGCATGGCACTAGACAATTTACTTGACTTCGCTTGCGTTTGCATGGCCTGGTGATAAATTCTGCCTCATCTATTTCATCCAACTTCTTAAGCATTTCTTTTGCTTCAACAACTGCCTTGTCAAGAGCTGACAAAGTTGGAGCAAACTCAAATGTCATCATGTCGGATTTCTCTCACAACAGGATCCTGAGTAACTCATGAAGAGGAAACTCACGTCTGGCACCGAGAGATTTGATGAAACCATCATAAGAATCAGATAGAGAGTGCAGGACAATGTTTATTTCCGCCCGCTTACTTATTTGTCCACCTCTCTTTCTATACTTTCTCATGATTTTCATCATATTGATGAAGTGCAGAACCAACGAACTCCCCTCAGTCATTTTCTTGCAAATCAGGTCCTTTACAAGATCATAACTGATAGTTCGTCTCACCTTCCCATATACATTCACAAGGTCCCTCCATATCTCAACAGCTGACCGGAATTTCTTGTACTTGAGCCTTAATTCTCTAGACAGATTGTTCATGATGAAAAAGTAGGCAAGATCATCAGAAGCTTTCCATCTGTCATAGAATTCTTGCTCATAACCAGTACATTTCCAATGCTGAGGAGATAATGGGTCCATGTAAAGTACATAGGCATGTTTTGCAGTATAGAGTATTTCCATTAGGCAAAACTTCCATTCAGGAAAATTGTGACCGATTAAAGGGTTTGTTGCTAAGAGATTTACAATATGAATAGACATGTCTGAAAACAATAAATTAAAAACACCAATTAAAACATAGTCGCAGAACATTGAAACAATTAAATATTGAAACCTTATGATAAAGCAATATTAATGTTTCCTCCAATTTGCCTAAGTGTTACTATTGCAAGCCACACATGTGGACGTTTACAACAAAACACCTAACCAGACTGCATCTTTCAATTCCAGTCCTTTAATTCTAATCCATGTCCGGGTTCCTTAGACAAATGGAATTAATAATTGGAGACTAACTTAAGACCATATTATCCTACTGAGCAGGGACTTCACATATGAGTTATACTCTGGACAATATCTAAGCTAGCTTACCACTAAAGCCAACCCTCCCATATAAGGACACACCTGATCCCTTATAATAAGGTTGTATCATTTAATTCAATCCCTAGAGAACTTATGAAAATTCAATACGCAAGCTACACATGTAGACGTTTACGCATGAACTCCCACTTCTCACATGAAATAAATGTTTGTTTTAAGAAATCCTATCTATTAGAACTTATGAACAATGAATTAAGTAAGCTACACATGTAGACGTTTACCTAATAAATCATTCACTTCCAATAAAGGATCGCTTTGTGGAGGTCTTAGTAAATTATGAGCTTAGTAATTTTCAGTTCATAAGGTTCAATTGCACAGATTATTTTATGTAGCCATAATTATAACATTGCTAAAATTCTATCATGCAAAGCATGAACCCCGAATTTATAGTCATAATTAATTACATAAAATAAATCACATAGCATGCTTTAAAGCCGTAAATAAAAGCAGTAAACGTGCTCTCTATTATCTACAACATGCTGATATGCTGCGCAATTATTTTAAACACGTATATCATGCGAAGACAAATAATAAAACAAATAAAAAATGTCTTCGTGGCCCCATGATACAAACAAAATAAATCTAACTATTACAAGTTGGAATTTATTTTTACAGATCTTCGACTGGGCTCCCACTACTTGAATTGAGATCTGGATTTATTTTCTGAACTTGGGCCTCCAAGATTTGATCCATCAGAAAATTGGACAACTGGGCCAGTTAACAAGATCGCGGGCCTAGGCACACATTGAAAGCCCAATAGCCCGCGAGAACTCGGCCCGACGAGCCACCACCGGCGAAGCACCATCGCCGGCGACCCGCCGTCGTCATGAGGGCTTCCGGCATGCACAACAGCCATGCATGTACGTGCATGGGTGCAGTCCGCAATACCGCCTCCTCCGACCGTTGCCCGTGTCGCATGCCGCCGCCCCGGCTTGCCCCGACCGTCGCCCGAACCGCCGTTCACTCTTCTTCTCCTTCACCGGCCTCCGTGACTCACCGAAATCGCGCAAGATCGGAATCAGAGGCTCGCGCGAACCACGCGAAAAAACCCTAGGGTTTTTCCGCGTTCCGGCCGCACGCCCAGCCCCCGTCGCCGTCCAGCCCGCATCGCCGGTCCCCGAGCCACCGCCGACACCTGCCCCGCCTGCCGACGCCGACCGAGGGAGGGAGGACGGCCGCCGGTCGTGCACAGTGCCGCGCAGGGCTGCTGCGCGCGCGCTCGCGAACCCTAGGGTTCCGCCGCGTCGCGCGCGCCCCCGCGCGCTTGTCCCGCACGCCGCCGTGTCCCGCCGCCCTGCTCGTCGCCCCTCGCGTCGCCGGCCCGGCCTGGAGCCCCGCGCGCCTTGCCCTGCGCCGGCCAAGGCCGCGCGGCCTGTGCGCGGCGCGCGCGAAACCCTAGGGTTTCAGCGCTGCCGCCTCCGCCCGCCGGTCTGCCGTGCGCCGCCATCGACGGCCGTGCATGGCCCCAGCCATGCCGGCCCTGTCGCGTGTTGTCACGCGGTCCTTCGTTCTTCGTGTTCTTCGTTCTTCGTGTTCTTCGTTCTTCGTTTTACAGATTTAATTTTTTGAAAATAAAATTACATAGGATAATTCTAATTACAATCTAAAAATTCTAATCTAACCACGGATTTATCTCGTGGGTGAAAAACGAATCCATATAAATGGGCGGATTAACCCGAGGAACCACGAGGACGAAAAACATAAGATCAATCCATAAACCATCCATTGCATGCAATCAATAATAATAATCATGCATGTTCATAGGCAATATTATTTTTCTGATAGAGCCAATTAATTAATCCTGGCTCTGATACCAATTGAAGGGATTCGTGAACTGAATCTCGAAGTCCGTTTGCCAGGGATCGTTAATTGGAATATCAAAATAAATTGCTATGCCTATGAACAATCCTAGCATGCTCCTATATTATTATGCATAAGAAGGTTATGCGGAATACCTGGATTGAAGAACGATGAAGAACGCGTGCGCGGAGATGCCCTTTGATCTTTCCCACGCACCAAGATTTAATTTCCTAACAGATTGAGGAAATTAATCTAAAGAAAATAAATGAATATTTTCGAAAATAAGAGGAGAGAGAAGAAGAAGAATCCTCCTGATCTGATCTTCTGATCTGTATCCCAACTCGATCTGAAAATCTGGTGAAGATTATCTATCAGATCCCTTGCCCGGTTGAGAAGCAGAATTTCCTCCTCGTATCTCAAACTCACTCGATCACTACAGCTCCCAATGCTCTGGTTTGCTGTATGCAACTTGTGATCTTATGAGTAGTAGGTGTATTGAGTTCTGAGGTACTGAGGCCTATTTATAGGAAATTCTAGGCTTCTATTGGGCTTGAGTTATCATGGGCCAGACCAGGGACCAGAATGCAAATAGCAAATAAGGTCTATCAATTAATTAATTCCCATATTCAACCCAGAATATAATTAATTAATTAATATTGATTCATACCACCAGAGAATCAATAGTGTCCTACCTATTTGCTACCACGTTTGAGGAACGGGTTGCATTGGACTCGGTTTATCCCCACATTTAAGGTTACAGACATTCGTTAATTAATTTAAGCTCTGACAAGCTATTTAATTAATTAACATCTTTAATTCCTGAATCAATCCACTCAAACCTTTTCACTTATGCTTGAACTTAATCAGCCTGCAGGACTTTAGCATAACGAACCTTTTGAGCTATTCAGGGAATGTCACCATCCTATACTGGATGTGGTTACCTAGTTCAGATACCAGACAGTCATACACAGATTGATATCACCCAAGACTGCAGAAGTACAGGTTCAACTAGAACCCTCTCTACAACTCAAAGTGATATACAATATATGTATACTTCTGTATCCTCATATAGGTTTAAGATTCCATCGAGTCATAAAGATATAGATTCTTTTAATGTCAGATAAAAGAATCGATCTCGACTTAGGTCCTCATCAATGTGTACCCCACACCAGCATACCAAGTCATCCAAGATAAGATGCTTATCCGCATATGCTGCAGCCTACACCGACAGTTTATCCTGGAACTGTCTCAACTTTGATGACTATTTATATCTCGCTAGGTCAAACGATCCATACGATCTTCCGTGATCTTCTACACACCGTATGATCTCCCTATCGACGAGATAAGAGGATAATTGTGTTTGCGACACATGTTTGTTAATTCAGACAGGAGATGAACATACAACAATTATGATTCCCAGTATATTAACCAATAAACCTTGTACATAATATACCAATCATAATGCTTTCAGTATATAAATCCATCAGTTTGCGCTCAACAACCTCATTTTGTTGAGGAATATAGGGGCAGGACCTGTGATGTAAAATGCCAAGGTCAGTGAATAGTGATGAGCAAGAATGATTAAGAAATTAAGAACCATTATCCGAGCACACCACCTTGACTTGTTTATGGTATTGGGTATGAACCATCTTGAGAAAAGATTTAAGAGTAGAGCTAACAAGGGTTTTGTTAGGTAATAACATAGTCCAAGTACACCGACTATAGTCATCAACAAGGGTGAGAAAGAATTTTGAGCCCGATCTTGTTGGAGTGTTAAACGGACCCCAAAGATCAACATGAATCATATCGAAGCACGCATCGGTTTTGATCATGCTGTGTGGAAAGGGTTCTTGATGTTGCTTAGATAGAACACAAATGTCACAATAATGTGTAGAAGGTAAATCAGTAACTGGAATACAAGATTTAAGGTGAGCTAACACATTATTAGAGGGGTGGCCCAATCTGGAATGCCACAACAATACATCATGAGGCAGGTTACATGAGATATTTGCATAATGAGAAAAAAAAAATGAAGCATATCGATCTTGGGAAGCTTAAATAGAAGATGTAGTGAAAGAACTTGCAGTGATTATGTATAAGTTCTTTGGCATGTGACCAACAGCTACAATAACATGTGTATCAAGGTCCTGCAATAAACAACAGGAATCAAAAAATTTGAAGCAAAGTCGTGAGTCCTGTGAGGCTTTGCAAACAGATATGAGATTAAATCGAAAAGAAAGAGTATAGAGCACAGAGTATAGGGTGAGAACATGAGACAACTTTGTGTTACCAGTGTGGGAGACTTGTTGGACGCTACTATCAGGAAGACACACAGGAATAGGATTAAGAATAGGTTTAGGGTTAATCAAGAGATCAATATTATTGCACATGTGACTCGTTGCTCCAATATCAACAATCCTTAATCCTAATTCAAGATATTTATCAAGCGTCAAACTAAAACACGTATGAATGGTGGTACCTGCAAAATCTGGGTGTAGTGCAACATTAATAGATTCAGAAGATGCAGGTGTGGATTGACTGGGGTTATCCCAGTCCAAGGGTGTATCAGTCACCATAGCCGCGACAGGAGGAGTACGCTTGCGAGTAGGATCGAGCCAGTTAGGGTAACCAACGAGCTTAAAACATGTGTCCACAGTATGACCCATACGCTTGCAGTAAGTGTAAGTAAGAGAAGAATAATCACGATGTTGAAATTGCCTGGGTCGTGAAGAACCGCGTGACCAATGCGGCGAATGCTTGACATTCATAGCAACATGATCAGAGCTCAAGTGATAACTATTAGAGATATTGCGATTTTGTTCCCCCTTTAGCATCATGCAATAGATCTTTGTAATGTTAGGCAGCAGATCCATTAATAGAACTTGATTCCTCTCGATGGAGAAGTCATCATTCAACCCGAGTAAGAATTCCATGGCTCGATCTTCCAAGCAAATTTCTTCAAACACATCAGCTGCATCTAGTAAAGCTGCTCGGGCTCCAAGCAAAAATTCTGAAGACTTACCAGAATATTTCTACAGGATTTGAGAACAATCGATTCTCGATCGTAGAGCTTCCAATTGATCAGTAAGATCTTTAAGTTTGCCGTAAAATTCTGTAACACCAGACGTCTCTTGATGTTATATCGTTCTTTGAGCTTACGCCATAGAACGGAAGAGGAGCTAACATAGTCGAACTGATTGGTGAGATCCTTAGATATGGAGGCTTTAAGCCAAGACAAAACTATACTATCAACCTCATGCCAGCGGCTGAAGTATTTTGACGTCGAATCTGGATATTTGTAAGATCCATTGACCATCCCCAACTTCTCTTTGGAGGTTAAAGCAGTAACGGCTGCGATACGCCAACGATGATAATTGACATCAGTTAAAGGAAACGAAACCAGAGGCACGCTTGGGTGATCCGAACCATGGAGGAAGAGTTGTTCCTCATAAAGAACATCTTCATCAATTTGTGCTATTAATGAAAAAAACTAAACACCGGCGAATGATACCATGTGAAGTTTGTATACGCAGCAAATTTGCAGAAGAGAATCAGATAAGAAAAGTCATTTTATTTGAATGAATATCAATTGTGTTGTTACAATAATGTTGTATATATACTGAGAATAGAAGAATCTAGATGATACAGTAACAAAAAATGTAACAGACTTCTCCAAAATATCTCCTTGGGTAGTTACGTTGCATGCTCTCCTTTTTGTGCTTCTAGAACCTTACTTGTACGTGTATAGGCTTCGGCTTTATGTGCACATGTGTTTTCACACGTATGAATCTCAATACTAAAATGCACACGAGAATGCCAACAACAAGGCTACAAACCTTCCAAAGCTTGGGGCCGGCGAGGCCGATGCAGTGCCTTGGTGGTGAGTAGGGGACAATGTTAGTTTGACGGCGAGTTTGTTGCCTTCCACGCATGCTTGGTGTGAGCCAAGTGAACAATTCAGATGGTATTTTTATTTTTGTAGATTGGATTGTAAATAGATATATGAGGCTACATATTTAAGTTTGATTCTTTTATTTTGATTAAAGTTTTAAAATTATGCTATAATGATAAAATTCTATAATTATATTACAATTTACTATTTTATTTTTCAAAGAGTCTATGTTTAGCAATAATGTGATTATATTTAGAAGCACCCTTAAAAATTAATTTTACAATTTTGTTTCCGAAATGAAACAAAGATTATTTTTAATAAAAAAATGATATCGTTTAATATTATAAAAACTTAGTATAATTTTTTTTCCGTCCCTCAAAAACACTAATTATCCAAATCCATTCATACCAATGGACATCACCATTATCAACATTTGCAATGTCCCAAATAGGTTTGAAAAATAACTATTCTTTGAGTGAAAGATGATGAAATTGTTAGGAAAATTATATTTTGATAAATCAAACTATACATCGAGTTAGTTATCACTGTATATAACTGACTTAGGTTAGTCGAGCAAGTATAATTATGTATAGAAATATTTGAGTTGTAACCGAAAGGATCAATCATATCTCAGAAGATTGGGCGAAACCTTCAGAGAACAAACCTACAATTAAGAAGGAGACTTAACTGACAAGGTTAAAGGGGGAAGTTAAAAGGATAAACAAAATGAACTAAGGGATTCTTCCATCGTAAGTCAGACAAGAGACCCAGTTGGAATTCCTCGGACTTACTTAAATAAAGACGTTCTGACGAAAAGTCTGCCACACTGCAAAATGCATTGTCACCATTCACCAAAGAATAGTACAACCAACGATTACCAAACAACTAATTTTTAAATGGGACCATGCTCATCTCCCTCCCTATAAATAGAGTAAAAGATCTACAGAGATAGGGTTACTATTTATAACAAATTATAATTTACACTGAACATATACCAACCTTGAGCAAACTCCGCACTACTCTTTACCATGTTCTTATACATGAGACCCAAACTATCTAAAGCTTGAGATCCAGAGTTCAACTATTTTTCCACATAGTTGAATCTGAGAAAACTTCTTGATATTTTAATGAATTCTAGAAACTTTAACCAAATCATTCAACATTATGTGAAGAACTAAACATCACAACATTTCCATCCTTCAAGCTTAGCAATATGTTCGTGGTAAAGTTTGTGAAGACTAATGTCAATCGGGAGCCTAGTGACGTGTTCATGGTAAAGCTCTCTACCTAAAGCTACCTTGAATTTGAAGGACGGAAGAGCTTCTCAAAACCAGAAGGAGTTCAGTTACATTGTGTTATATTCTATTCTTAGTGATTTTCGATCAGTGGATCGAAGAGTGGATGTAAGATCTTTGGTATCCGAACCACTAAATATGTGTTGTCATTTATTGATTTATTCTTTTGATTGCTTATTCGTTTGTTTGAGACCCATAAACTGGCTAAGTTGTTGGAGTATTACTAAAATCTATCTTAGTAAATACTAACAAGTTTAAGCTTTTGAAAATATCGACTGACTTGAGAAATAGTTAGTTATGACAACTATATTTAAGACTTCCACTATGCATGAAAACTGATAATTTGGGACTAACAAGTGGTATAAGAGCAATCGGTTTACTGACTGACTGCTTAGGTTCATTTTGGACCAGATCTATTTCTTTCGGCATGTGTACTTATCTATATTTTTCTTCATTGTTTTAATGCAATTAGTTTATGTTTTTACTTATTTATGTGCATGAGACTGTTTTAGAGGATGTTACGCCATTTGTGGTGAATTTTGCAGGTATTTAGGGCTAAAAAGAGGTGAAATGATGAAAGAGCCGAGTTACATGGAGTGCCGCTTCGATTGACGCATGGGAAGTCGACCAGAGATGGAAGACAAAGCCAAAATCCTAAAGCAGGACCTCTGAGTCGATTGACAGGCCCCTGTCGATCGACACAGAGGTAGGATCTCTGTGTCGATCGGAGGCACGAAGAATCAAAAGAGCTCGACACTAGTGTGCCTGTCGATCGAGATGCTCCCTATCGATCGACAGGGAGGACATTGCAGGCATGTCAATCGACAAGTTCCTTGTCGATCGACATGGAGGCCCCTTTCACGAAGGCAAGCCTGGATTTTGACCTGATGCCTGTGTGGATCGACAGGCTTCTTGTCGATCGACACTGAGGCCCGACATGGAGATTTTAACCTGTTTTGACAATTTTTGCTATTTTAGCCTAATACCCAATTTAGATATTTTAGCTCCTCTATAAATACTCTATAATTATGCACGAATTTCAGACCTAAATTTTCTGGATTTTACATTGAGCTTTGGAGTTTTTAGAGACATTGAAGGTTCCTCTTCATTTGCAAGTTAATAAAATATGTTTGCTTAATTTCTAGTCATGTTTTGTGGCTAGAACCCTAACAGGTTCTAGGGTTATGATTTATCTTTTTTGATACATGTTTATTGAAATCAACTCCTTTGGCATGGTTTAATTCTCTGATTTAATTTAATAATCTAGATTAAAAGATGGACCGAGAGGTGAATTTTTGTGTTTTTAAAATTCGTGTTTTAGGGTTTCAATTTGGTTTTTGGTGTTTGAATTTTGTGTTTTCAGGGTTCTGCGCTCAGTTTTGATCGACAACATGCCTGTCGATCGACACAGCCGCTGCATTCGTGTCAATCGGCAGCCTGCCTGTCAATCGACGCAGAGGCTGATTTTTAGTTTTCTTTGTTTTTGTTTGCAGGTACATGAACACGAGGGCTCGGGGCAAACCACTCAAGAATTTCGATCCAGAAATTGAGGCCACAGTCTGGAGGAGAAAAAGTAAGGAAAACAAGCCACAAGCACCAACATGGAGGCACCACCACACCGAACCGAGGAGGATTTCTCAGACATGCCACCATTGGAGTAGCCGCACACACAACTCATCACTCAAGAGAATGTCATCTTACTTGTCCAAGAAGTCAATCAGATGAAGGATATCATCAAGCAGCTCATGGCAGAAAGGGAAGCAGATAGGCTTGAGGCTCAAAGAAGAGATAGAGAAAGAGAGAGAGACAAGCGCCACCCACATGACTAAGATTATGAGGACCCCAACGCAATGGCCAAGAAGTACAGACCACAGCCCGGAAATGAGGGATTTGATATTGGCATCACCGCCAATAACTTTAAACTCAAGACCGATTTGATTCAGATGTTTCAGTAGAACCAGTTTGGAGGCCGAGCAGTGGAGGATCCGTACACTCACCTTAGGATGTTCGTGGAGGTGTGTGATACCATCAAGCAAGGAGGAGTTACCCAGGATGTGATCCATCTGCGCTTGTTCCCTTTCTCACGTAGGGATCAGGCTCGGACGTGGTTTACAGCCCTGGACTGCAGAAACATTCGTATTTGGGCTGATCTCCAAGCAGAGTTCCTCGCCGCTTTCTTCCCGCCTTCAATTATCATTCAGAAGAAGATGAAGATTCTACAGTTCCACCAGAGATTGGATGAGTCATTGTTCGAAGTTTGGAGCAGGTGGAACGAGTTGTTGAGGAGCTGCCCAGGCCATGGAGTTGATACCGAGGAGCAAGTCAACATTTTCTGCAGAGGGATGGACGAGAGTACCCAAGCAGCCTTTGATTACACCGCAGGAGGTTCTTTGATGAGCAAGTCACCTGAAAAGCCCCTTAAGTTGTTCAAGAAGATGGCGTTGCATGCTCAACAATAGTCCAATCCAAGGAGACCGCAAGTCCGGGCAGTGGAGACAAAAGAAGATGACACCTTGAAGAAGGAAGTCGAGAGGCTCAAGGGGGAGATGGAGAAACTGACATCTAATGCTGCTTGTGTTTCTGTTGCATAGGTTGACTCTGTAGCTGATGTGAACTACATGAACCGAGGCGGTTATCAAAATCAATACCGGAAAGGGGGATATCCGCATTACCACCCTAGACCTCATCCAGGCTTCTCATACTCTCAGCCCGAAGTTGCCGAGCAGCCCCTTCTGATTTTGATGTGCAGAATGGCGAGGTGGTGGAAAAGAAGAAGGAGACTCTCGACGAGTTGCTCAAGAACTTCATCAAAGCCTCCGACTATAGAGTGGGGAAGATCGAGAAAGAAGTGGCAGGAGTGAACACCAAGGTGGATCGACTTGGAAAGCACGTGCAGATCATCGAGACTCAAGTCAGTCAGATTGCCACCTCACTTGGTTCGCAACACTCTCCTGGAAAGCTGCCAAGAGCCACCGAGGCAAATCCAAAGAACCAAAAAGACTGCAAATCTATGAAGTTGATATCCTTAGCCAGCTACTCAGACCCGAGCATGCCCAAAGCAAGTTTGGGGGGAGAAGGAGAAACTGCCTGCAGAGCCGTCCTCTGTTTCGATCGACAAGCAGCCTGTCAATCAAAATAGAGAACAAGATGAGGAGGTCGATTCAGATGATGATGAGGGCTTGATCGACAGGACTGCAACGGGTGTGTAGATCGACACACCCCCTATCGATCGACAGGGAGGTCAAAACAACACAATTCAGGCCTAGTCGACACAGCAGCCTCCTCACCACAATTCCTCAAGTTCCAAAGCTGCCAGACCACCTCCGATGCCCTTTCCTCAGCATTTTTCCAAGCAGAAGGAGGATTCCAAGTTCTCTCGCTTCGTAGAGAACTTGAAGAAGGTGAGCATTAACTTACCTTTGATTGAAGCTTTGTCTGAAATTCCAGGTTACATGAAGTATCTCCGGAAGCTCATGCGCGAAAAGAAACATTTTGTGGAGAACTCAATAGTTAGACTTCATGAGCAATGCAGCATGATTCTTGAAAAGAGACTTCCAGTCAAGAGAAGTGATCCAGGATGCTTCTCCATTCCAGTTGAGATCGGGGGGATTTCTTTTCCAAATGTGCTGTGCGACACAGGAGCCAACATCAATCTGATGCCCTTTTCCATTTTCCAGGGCCTCAAGATTGGAGAGTTGAGGCTGACTACTATTACTTTGCAGATGGCAGAACGATCTGTGTCTCGCCCCAAATGTATACTTGAGGATGTTCTCATTCGTGTGGGCCATCTAATTTTTCCTACAGATTTTGTAGTCTTGGACATGAAGGAAAATGGTAGCACACCCCTCATCTTGGGAAGGGAATTCTTGGACACTAGTGCTGCTCTGATTGATTGTCGTGGTGGAGAGATCACTCTTCGAGCAAATGAGGAAAAGATCACATTCAAGCTCGACAAAAGTCGGCAACAATCAGAATGCTACAAAATCACCTCCATTGAAGATGAAGAAGAAGAAGAGGAAGCAAGTGAAGAATTCAAAGAAGACCAAGCCGCTCAAAGATGGGAGCGAGGGAATGAGGTGGCAAAATTATCAATTACACCATCTCATCCCGAGCTCACAGCTGTCATCCAAGACCGGTGGGTCTACATGGTGGATTCCCAAGGAAGGCGAGTGCGCTCTAGCCCGCCGTGGTTCTAAAAAGAGGTACTGTCGAGCTACGACGTTAACTAAAGCACTTGTTGGGAGGTAACCAATTCTCACATGTTTTTCGTTGTTTTCTTTTCAATTTTCATTTTTTATTTCCGTTGGTGTGATTAACTTTTATTTCAGATTTTTGTTTTTGCTTTATTTTATGTTATTTTCGAAAATTGAACAGGGAGGATTTACCTCTGTCTCAATCGACAGGCCGCCTGTCGATCGAGATAGAGGTCAGCACGCGGAGTTACACTTTGACTCAGAGAAGCAGTCGACAGGAAGGCTCCGTGTCAATCGACAGGCCCCATGTCGATCGACACAGAGTGCTAGCAGCCCCAAATCTCCGTCGCGACGAGCTGATTCCTCCGGTGGATAAAATAGTTGATGTCTGAGATCAACAGTCAGGTACGAGTTCTGTTTGTTGTCTGATTTTCAAACTTGTTCTTACTCTCCGAGTTCGAAATAAGTTTGGGGAGATGTGGACAAGAAATTCGAACTTATCTATCATTTATTTGCTTTTTTTTTTTGCATTATTTGAATTGGTGTGTTTATTTAATTTTAGCCTAGAAAAAAATATGGATAAAATGTGAGGAAATTTTTTATTAAGTTTTGAACCCACTTGAACTAATTTAGAGATTGGAATTGATTGAGGATAAGTTTGATTTGATTTCAATTGTGGTTGATTGCCTATGAATGTAGAATACCACATGATAAGGTCTGATTGAAACTTACACTTGCATGATGTTTGAGCGGATTGAAGTTGACTAAGGAAGAAATTTTGAACCAAAGTGAGTTTTTGAGCCCTATATTTGTTCATGTGAGATTCGTATGTATGTTTTTATTTCGCTAGAACTTGCTTTTGTTCTATTTCGAGACTACATAGTGTGCACAATGATAGAAAATGATATTAGGCCGTCTTTGTTAGCCAAATTATCCCAAACACTGTCCCTTATAAAAATTTATCCTTAGTAAAGCCCCTTTGAGCCTGTTACTTTTCTTTCTTGTCTGTGAGTTAAGAGAAGCATTGTAGTTCTATCTTGTCTATGGGAAGTGCTATAAACAGGTGAATTGTTTCTTGTCTATAAGAGTTGGGTGAAATAAGGGTAGATTGATGTTCATTGTTCAAAAGTAACCTTTGAGTCCTTAGTTTCTGCACTTGTCTATGAGTGAAAACTTGGATTCCTTCTAGTCTATAAGTTGAGGTGAAACAAAAATTATAAGAGGATAAGAAATAATTAATTGGTGTACAAAAAGGGTTGGGCTCTTAAAAAAAAATTGTTTGTGTCCTTATAAGCTCAAATGATTAAACAAAATTCTTAACAGCATAAAAGGACTAGAAAAAAAAAAGGGAAAAAAAGAGCCTTAGTTTGTGTTGAAAATATTAGGAGATTGGTGGATGATGAGAAGATAGTGGTTGGATTTATTGAGAGTAGCTAACTCAATTGGTTTAGTCACTTGACCATATTTCCCTACCTTTCAC
>JAPKLW010000707.1:66561-85131 GCA_026898455.1 Plectranthus barbatus
TATTCTTGATTTGTGCGCACATTTGAGCAGTGGAGATTCTAAAAATTTTGCAAGCCTATGGTAGAAATTTCTTCATACATGTTGTGAGTGCTTTCATTGAAACCCAAACACTTGTGTGAATGATGGATTTCGAAGTTGATGGATTTCTTGAGAGTCATCCGAAGTTGATGGATTTCTTATCTCTTTCAAATTGCTTGTGTGATGTGGATTGACGATCTTTGATTGTGATGAATCTTGTGAGACATTGCAATTTCAACTATTTGAAATTTCTTTTCTTTCTTTTCTTTGATTGAGGACAATCAAGTATTCAAGTTTGGGGGGTTTGATAAACTCATATTTATACTCACTTATCTATATTTTTCTCTATTGTTTTAGTGCAACTAGTTTATGTTTTTTTTTGTGCATGAGACTATTTTAGAGGATGTTACGCCCTTCGTGGTGAATTTTGCAGGTATTTAGGGCTAAAAAGAGGTGAAATAATGAAAGATCCAGTTGCATGGAGTGACGCTTCGATTGACGCACGGGAAGTCGACCAGAGATGGAAGACGAAGCCAAAATCCTGAAGCAGGACCTCTATGTCGATCGACATGCGCCCTATCGATCGACACAGAGGTCGGATGTCGATCGGAGGCATGAAGAATCAAAAGAGCTCGACACTGGCATCCCTCTCGATCGAGATGCTCCCTGTCAATCGACAGGGAGGACATTGCAGGCATGTCGATTGACAGGCTCCCTTTCGATCGACACGGAGGCCAGAAAGGGAAATCAACATGAAGGCAAGCCCAGATTTCGACCTGATGCTTGTGTCGATCGACAGGCTCCCTGTCAATCGACACAAAGGTCCGACATGGAGATTTTGGTGTGTTTTGGCAATTTTTGCTATTGTAGCCTAATACCCTGTTTAGATATTTTAGCTCCTCTATAAATACACTATAAGTATGC
The DNA here is from genome assembly GCA_026898455.1 of Plectranthus barbatus. NCBI lineage: Eukaryota > Viridiplantae > Streptophyta > Magnoliopsida > Lamiales > Lamiaceae > Plectranthus > Plectranthus barbatus. The sequence goes on from JAPKLW010000707.1 coordinate 67,504, forward strand.
ACGAATTTTAGATCTAAATTTTCTGGATTTTACATTGAGCTTTGGAGTTTTTAGAGACATTGAAGGTTCCTCTTCATTTGTAAGTTAATAAAATATGTTTGTTTTATTTCTAGTCATGTTTTGTGGCTAGAACCCTAACGGGTTCTAGGGTTATGATTTATCTTTTATGATACATGTTTATTGAAATCAACTCTTTTGGCATGGTTTAATTCTCTGATTTAATTTAATAATATAGATTAAAAGATGGACCGAGAGGTGAATTTGAGTCTAGGTTTAATGTTATCAATTGAAGGACCGAGAGGTGAAAATTGTTAATAGTAAGGGAGAATTAAATATGTTTGTTTTCTGTCTTAAAAGGAAGAAACTCGCATAGGAATTAATTAGATACTTATTGAGATTAACTGAATTAGTGTTCTTGAGACCGAGAGGATAAAGTCATTATTTAGTAATCTAGGATTTAAATTGCCAGACCAAGGAATTTAATCCATTAAAATCTGATGTTTTCCCCATTGCTGAGTTGATTGAAATCGCATGTTGATGATAAGATTATCTGCCCTATGATCTGTGCTTTCTTTAATTATTTTAAAAACCTTTATTTTATTGCATTTTTATCTATAAATTTCCAAAAAAAATCTCTTTTCTATTTCCTCAAACTTCTATGTTCTAGGAATTATAGCTAGTACTTTGGGTATTTCGTTGCACAGTCCCTGTGGGTTCGACCACGTTTGGGTGTAATTATAAATTTATTTGCTCGTTGCTTTATCTGCAATTATCAGTAGCAAGCAAGAAATAGAACGATGAATCTCGCAAAGATACCATATTTCTTTGTTGAACGTACACAAGCTGGAAAAACTGCATTATTATGCATCTCAGCAACAACCAAATGTCCTTTTACCACCCAAATCCATGGTAAAGAGATCATCGTAACTTAATTTATATTTTAGAGGTATTCGATCTGAGAATCAAAGGTATCAATATTGTCGACTTCAAGAAGAATGAAAAGGATGAAGAAGTCTATTGGAGAATATGGAAGAACCTAGATCGGAACAACTCTCAAGGGTTCACTGACTAAGTCTCATCCGTTGATACTGGATGTTATATCCAAGATGATTGCTTGTGATTTAGGTTCAAAATCTAAACTCAGTACCAAGAAGTACAGTCCAGTGATGATCTTGACAAATAAGACCAAAGATAAGGGTGTAATCGAACCGAATCTTGACGAGTAGTGTCGTATTCAAGTTTGACTCATTTAGTATCGAGTTAAACTTCGAGCTTTTTATCGAATACTTTGAAGTTCATGAACTTTATCGAGCCTAAACGAACTTTCTAAAGTTATAATACATTTAAGAAATTTATTATTATTTTGAAAGAAAAAGTTATTTATTCCAAAATTAATATTGTATCAATGCTCAAATTCAAGATTTTCTTATTACTAGAATGATTTATTATTATTATTACCCTTAAATCATGAAATATTACTTTTATGAAATTAATTATTTTTTATATTCCTTACTAATTTTATCTAACGAGCTTGCACACGTTCACGAGTCGAATACTATGATGCTCAATTTTGGTTCATTTAATAAACTAGCTCGAACCAACTTTTATTAAATCAAGATCCGAGTAGGTCACAAATTGTTTAGTTTATTTACAGCCCTAGCCAAAGAGACTGGCCAAAGTATATATTTGAGAAGATGTTGGAGCATACACGTCGGAAAACAACCATCGAGAAAACCCACTAATTCAATAAATCTATGAGTTTTGGACTTAAGATCAGTTACATCTTCGAAAGACTACTTAATAAGATGGATATTAGCGAGAGATTTTCATACCATAAAAACCAATATCAACCAGCCACAAATCTACTCCACAAAAAAAAAAAAGAGAAAAGAAACAAAAGCTTACCCAGATTGAAGAATACAATGAAGAAGATATGGCAGATGACAAACCTCAAGATCGCACAGTGACACATATTAGCCTCAATGATTCAGAACACCAGATAATTGGTGAAACAAATTTCATAACTTGCGACAACGTACTAGTTCAACAAAAGGATTCTCAACCATTCAACACAAGAAAGACTGTCGGACACTCAGACAAGGGTTTTGGGTTTATGTGGTGATCATCCTGCCTCCAATATTACTTAGAAGAATAGTCAATTCCTCATGAATAGGACATTTCCGATGATACTAAAGTAAATCTTCATTATGTTAGTTGGCAGAGATGGAGAAAATTTGTGCAACAGAATATAACACCAACTGTAACTTCTAATGAAGTAGAAGTTCTATTGTTGATAGAAACTCAGAAAACAACCCCATTGAATGGCACTCCATTAGGGAGAATATTTGAATCTTGTCCTGAGAAATTGTGAAACAAATTTGCCTGATAAGAGCTTATCCAGGGAGATAATGATCACTGTGAAATCCACACATAAATTGGAGAACAATGGCCAAATAAATTTATAACTCAGGATGTCGAACCCACAAGGAATTGTATATCCAAATTACCCTATGTACTAATCACAATTTCCAAATTCATTGTTTGAGCAAATAGAAATTAGGGTTTTGGTTTTGAAATCAAAGATTGCAAAGAACAAAGTTTAAAGGGTGTTTAAAACAAGAATTAAAGACACAGATTCCAGGGAAAACATTCAATCCAGATACATGCATAAGATTATCAACTCTGCTAAGGTGGAAATCAGATTTATTGTCACAATTCCTTGTGTGGCAATTATGACCTAGATTACTATAATATGACTATCTCATTTCGGTCTCAAAAACACAATATTAGTCAATCCCAATAAACACAACAAATTTAATTCCTACAATTAATTCTTCATTTTTAGACACCTTCCTTTCTCTTGTCTATTCTTCACCACTCAATCCTTCGAAAGACAACTATAAACCTATGATGAGTTTCATCTTCTCGATCCATAATAAATCTTAGATTCTTTAATTATCTAAATAATTAAACCTAGCAATTTTAGTTGAAGAATCTAAACATGCATCTTAGATTGTTTGTATAAACCCTAGAACCTGATTAGGTTTCTAGCCAAAAATCATAGATAGAAATAAAAAAAACATATTATTGAATTGCATAAATCAACTTACGAAATAAAGAGGAATTCTTGAAGTCTTGAAAAACTAGAGAGAATTTTCTCAAAAAGTGTAGGGCTTAAATTATTAAATCTATCCAAAACTAGAGAGAATTTTCTTTTCGGACTTCCGTGTCGATCGACATGCACTGCACACGTCGAGCCCTACTTCGATCTTCTGAATCGATTGACATGAAGCTTTTCCACAAGTTTCTGGGCTTGTATTCCATATCGGTCCATTCCGGTTCTTTTCATGACTTAACCACTTTTTAGCCCAAAAAACCTGCAAAATCACACCATGACAAGCATAGTAACCTCTATAATCAACTCATGCATGAAATAAACTATAAAGTAAGCATAAAAAATATAAAACAATGGAGAAAAACATAGATTAATGAGTGCATTTACGAGCTTATCAAACAACCATGCAATCAACTGGAGCTGTCAGAAGCAACCGAAGCAAACTAATATGACAACACAGGATGCTGAGAAATAGACTAGCCAACAGACTAGTTCAACTGCTCATGACGAAGCTGACAAGTCCATCATGAAGGGGACATGAGCAACAAATGTTCGTGAAGTATATTAGTTGATGAAAAGATCATGACTGAGAACTTTACTTATGCTAGTCCTTTTGACAATGTTGCTGGAACAAATTCTTTGAACTTAGTAGCCCCTTCTTTGTCACCCGTTAAAGAGTGGATTGCAACATCTCAAGGAGAACAACCAGGCACTCCTGAATTACAAAAAGTAGCAGAGGCAATTCTGAATATTGGTTAAGAAGCAATGATGGTGGAACCTTGAGTGCTTCTACAGATCAACAATATCAGATAGAAAATGGTGAGCAGCCGTGTAACAAATGGACAAACACAATAGAGGTAGCTTTGACAGATCTTATAAATTTATCTAAGTCAGCAACCATTATCAATGTGATGCTTGAGTAAGCAACCCAACCATCTGATACTCAACAAGTTTATTCAACACCCTCATGACCATACATGGAACGCACATAATGCTTGTTGAGGTTCGATTTGAGATAAGATAAAGACTCTTAAAACTTATAAGAAATAAGAGAAAATAGCTAAAGAACGATGAGAATAATGCAATTTAATTATGAAGAATAAAGCATGAATCTTGAAATTTGCAGAGTACAAGTGTAATAGAGAAGAATTTCATTCTCAAAATAACCTACCAACTCCTCTTTTATAGTTCAAGAGGAGCCATTACAACCCTAGAGAATTCAGGGGGTAGTTCCTATTTTCTCAGATGTGGTCGACGTGGGTTGGCGGCTGCACCTTTCTCGGAGTTCATAGTAGGAGGTGATAGTTGCATTTTTCTCGGAGTCCTTAGGGTTCCCAATGGTCCTCCGATCCTAGCATGGCTCAATTCTGGCCCCCTTGATCCTACAAGTAAGTCGTTGATGGCAATTCCGTGGGCCCTTGCTATGAAGAAGGGTAGGTCGTATCACTTCTAGATGTTGAGTAGGTCGTGTCTCCTCTAGATGAGGCCTTGCTTGTTGGTCGTGATCCGATCGAAGGTGACTTCTACAGGTCGTGCGGATAGTCGGTACATTCTTCTTTGTTCGTGGGCTGGCGGACCTGGGCCGATGAGCATGGGCCTTGTCTGTCTTAGCCCAATCATATTTAGGCCCAATAGTGCCATTTCAAAAGTTGTTGATTCTACTCAATCTACTGCATTGACAACCACCAGTCAAGAAAGCAACTCGTTAATACTGATAATTGCTCAAATACTTCAAAATGGTAAGAAAATAATTCAACAGAATCATCAACTACTATCCTTACAAGTAGACTCTATGGCCGGTCAAATCAGGGGTAAAATGACCAGTGAATTTTTAAGGACACATAATCGAATGGATCGCTTGGAACAAACACTATTCAACTAAGGAAAATAAAGAGAAGAAGAGGAAAATGTAAGGTGAGAAAGCGTCTACAAGAAGATTGTTATCACTCAATAAATTCTATTCTCAGTTTCATGAAGTTTCTTTTAGTGTGTGTTTTGCTCTGGTACATTTTGTTAGATCTAGTTAGTTAGCTAAAATACATCTTCTCTTGAGCTATTCTGATACAATTAGATATATGTCAATGTAGAAATGAATATAACATAATGAAACTGATCTTCTCACTATCTTTAAAGGCAATATCTTTTTGTCTAAAAGCATTTATCATTCTCATTTATTAAGTGATATTGTGTGTTCCAAAGCAGTTAGTTATATCCTATGAATTAACGAATAATATCATCTTATTATATTTTGATTAGTAAAACCACAAATCGAGTCAGTTATCACTGTATAAAATTGACTTAGGTTAGTGTACGCTTTTTAGTGCAAAATGAATTGCATCATCCGATTTGCCAAGACCTATTACTGAATGTCTAGAAATTAACTGCTATGTCTATGATCAACCAAGCATGCTCCTATCGAATGCATAAAGAAGTTTGCGGAATACCTGGATGTTGGTCCCGAAATCAGAGTAAGAATATATGCAGCGGAAGTATTAAACGGTCTTGCACTTGTTCTGAAAACTGACATTCAAGACTCAGTTTTCAGTTTTGGAAAAACTCAATTTTAAGCTCAGTAAGTTTTAAGTAAGTTCCACATATGCTCTTCAATACTTGGCCAAGTATTGAAGGTTTCAAATAAGCAAGTAAACTTAAAGTGCAGATACTTAAATAAGCAGTAAGTAACTCAGGATATTATAGTGGTTTGGAATCAAAGTCTTACGTTCACTCTTCAAAATCAATCTGATAATCCACTAAATAACAGAATAAAGTTTTCTCACGATCTATGGTTAGCATGTTGGAAACCTTCGTCCTTTGATATGCTAATTTCACTCATCCAGAAACTCCTTGTCATTTGCTTCTTCTTCATCTCTCATAAAAGGTATAACTTAAGTTGGAAAACTTATGTCTTGTGTTCAGATAACACGGAGTAAACAAACATCTTTAGAGAGCTTTTTGACTTTTCAGTTTGACAAAGCTTTGGCTAAGTTTTGTGCGAGATTCAGGTGTATTCCGTTCAAAGAGTTGGGCCATTTATAGTCTGCTGGGACAACAATTTGAATTTCTACCTGTTAGACTCATTGATTCGTCCATTAGAGACAGAGATTGGGTCGTCCAATCATAGCTCATTCTTCTTGTCTGCTCTGCTCTACTCTGCAGTCTGCTTTTGAATGTTGGTAGTGTACTTTCTACCTGCTCTTGTCAGACTAAGTTTCAGTCCCAGGAATCCAAGTTTAAGTTTCTCGTACTGACTTTTCTATTGACACTTTAAGGAATCTTCGATATGACTTTGAGTTCTACTTTGGGTTCCTTGAGTCTCCTTACTTTTCACATGCTCTTGAATTCTGAAATTGAAAACTGACATTCTCCTAAGTCAGTTTAAGTTTCCTCCTTTCTTCAATGAAAACTCAGTTTCCAGAAACTGACTTTTCTAGACATTCTAAGTTTTAAGCACGAAATTTAGTCTTCATCATTTCATGTTTCTTGGGTTCTTCTCTTTAAGTTCAAAAACTTGATTCTTGTCTTCTCGAGCTTTGGTATCTCTGAATTCCATTATCAGAAACCAAGTTCTGACCGCTTGATCTTCTCCTTTGGTTTCTAGTCTATTACAACTTAATAAATCATATACAAGGATCACATTTTGAAACACTCTAGAAACTTAAAGCTAAAGTCAGTTTTGAGATATTAAAACATCAAAGTAAAGGGTAAACTGAAACTCAGTTTCTAACACTGGATGAATTTAATGTTTAAAATGTTGGCAGGGATTTGATCTTTAATCCTTCTTGCGCAATAAGATTTAATCCTGAAATAATCAAAATTAAATCTCTGATTTTTAATAAATCAAAATCAAAAATCAAGAAGAAAGAGAGAAAAAGATCCTCCATATCTGATCTTCTGATCTGTATCCGAATATCTGGTGAAGATTCCTTCAAGAATTTGTGCCTATCGAGAAGCAGAATCTCCTTTCCTTTCTCAGATCCAGTCAACAATCACAACTCCTAAATCTCTGGTTTGCTGCTTATCAACTTATGATCATGTAGTGCATTAAGATCTAAGAACTATTGGATATTTATAAGAAATTCTGATCCCTAATGGGCTTGAGCTTCACATGGGCCAGACCAGGGACCAGTATGCAAATAACAAAGTAGGGCTATCAATTAATTAATTCACATATTCAACCCAGAATACAATTAATTAATTGATATTGATTCATGCCACCAGATTATCAATATTGTCCTACCTCTTTGCTACCACGTTATGAGAAACGGGTTGCACGGGCTCTGTATATCCCCATATTTAAGATTACAGACATTCATTAATTAATTTAGACTCTGACAAGCCTACAAATTAAATAACATCTTTTATTCATAAATATTACCACTCTATTCTTTTTCACTTATGCTTGTACTTAATTTGCTTGTAGGACTTTTGCATAGCGAACCCATTTGAGCTTCTTAGGGAATTTCACCATCCTATACTGAATATGGTTACCTAATCAAAGAACAAGAAGTCATACACAAGCTGCTATCACCCAAGATACAGATATACAAGTACATGTAAGACTCTTCATCGTGGTATCTCAAAGTGATACACAAACTTTTGTATACCTCTTGAACCTTCATTAGGCTTCAGATTTCATCAAGCCATTGAGATCAAGATACTTTTAATGTCAAATACAAGAATCAATCTCAGTTAGGTCCTATCTATACGTACCAAATGTACCAGCACATCTAGTGACCAAGATAAGCCACTAATTACTAACTGTGTTGCAGCCTAGATCGACATCCTATCCTAACAATGTCTCAACTGTGATAACCATTTACATCTCTCTTGGTCAAGCGACCCAGATGATCTTCTATGATGTACAACACACCATATGATTTTCCTATCAACGAGATAAGAGAATAGAGTTGCTTGCGATATATGTTTGTTAATTCAGACAGGAGATAATAATACAACAATAATGATTACCAGTACATTAACCATGAACCATGTTCATAATATACCAATCATACTGCTTTCAGTATGTAAATCCATCAGTTAGTCCAACAAGTGTAATTCTATAGAAATATTTGAATTGTAACTGATATGGTCAATCATCTCTCAAAGACTAGACAAAACCTACAAACCTACATTTAAGAAATGAGACTTAACTAATAAGGTTAAAGGGAGAAGGCAGAAGAAAAAAAAAAGAAACTAAGGGGTTATTCCTTAATAAGTCAGCATCGAGATTCCTCGGGCTGACTTAAATAGAGACAATCTCAAGAAAAGTCTGCCACACTTCAAAAGGTACTGACACCTTTTAGGAAAGAATAGTACAACCAACGACTACCAAACGACCACTTTTCAAATGGGAACAAGTATGTCTCTCTCTATATAAATAGAGTTGAAGATCTGTGGAGACAAGGTTACGATTTATGAACAAATTATGATTTACAACGAACATATACAAACCTTAAGCAAACTCTGCACTTGTTAGGAAGTATTCCTACCCCTATTCGTTGTTTTGATGTGTCAAAAGGTTGTATGAAAACCATCAATTTAGAGTCTCTCTAGATTAACATAGTCCGTACAAACTTGTAATGTCCTGTTAGGATGTTTATCAAGTTGTAATGGATCTAATCAAGATAAATTGTGTCGATATCTAAACCATCGATTTGGACCGTGTGAAGAATAAGATGAAACTGGCTTTTCGTTTGGAATAGATAAATCAGAGAAGCTAATCAAAGACACCAGCTTGGCCCTTCTCCAGTTTACAAGCTCAGTTTCCACTCACACTTAGAGACAAATAGAATAAGTCGGTGGAATCCTTAACAATCACTCTTTAAGAATGGAGATTCCTTAAAGACTGAAGTTATGTAAAAAAGTTCAGATTCCTCGGACTAACAAAGTCATTCTGACACAAAAGTAGCAAGTCGACATCTTGTGTCAAAGAGGGATGAAGCAGGTGCTGAACTTCAGGAAAAACACCTTGCTCCCTTCAGAAAAAAAGATACTTCAGATTGGACAATGTTCAGATTGTATCTAAACGGCTACATGTTTGAATATACTCCTACGTCGTCTATAAATAGACGAAGTACTCATAGGAAAAAAATAAACCTAAGGAAGCAATGATACTCTACGCAAGTGAAGACTCAAAGTGATTTTATTCTCAAGGCTAAAACTTAGCCAATCATGTGTCATCTTTTGAACACAAGACTCACAACTTTTTAGCTTGAGTTATTACTTAGTGTTTTTCTTTTCAAGAAAGAACATAACAGCTACATCTATCTCCAAGCTCCAACTATCATGGGCATCAAACCACAAGTTCGAGAGTTCGGGAAGAAGTATAAAGCTCCCAAGTTCCATATAGGAGACTGCGTGGTGTGCCTACACTCTAAATTCTGAGAAGCAGAAGGAAGCAGAGGTCTGAACGAGTGAGCTAGTGAACTGGTAGACATTGGCATCTACCAGCTAGTAATAGATTGCGAAAACAACCTGTAACTGAAGCTTAGTGAATTTCCGGACCTTGGTCTGAAGAGAGGACGTAGGAATTTTTTTTGAAACTCTATAAATCATTTGCTCTTTTATTGTTTTTTACTTTATCGCAAGGATTTTGAAACTCAACACATTATGTTGAAGTATACTTGAACTGAACTTAAAAATCAAACTCGCTAACAAATAGTTTTACTGACTCAAACTGGTCAAGAACCACCAGTTTGTGAGTGCAAGTTATTCATAAAACTTCCATTGTACATCAAACTTACTCTGATCTCGGGATCAACAGCACTACTCTTTACTGTGTTCTTATACACAAGAATCAAGATATCTAAAGCTTGAGATCCGGAGTTCAGTTACTCTTCTAGATAACTGAATCCGTGACAACTTCTTGATCTCTTAAAGAAGTCAAAAACTTCAACCAAATTATTCAACATTTTGTGAAGAATTAAACATCAAATCCTTTCCAGCCTTCAAGCCTAGGGATGTGTTCGTGGTAAAGCTTGTGAAGTTTGAAGTCAGTCAGGAGCCTAGCAACGTGTTCGTATTAAACCCCTCTACTTGAAGTTGCTTGAATTCAGAGGACCGAAGAGCTTTTCAAAACCAGAAAGAGTTCAGTTACATTGTGTTGTATACTATTCTCAATGATTTATGATCAGTGGATCAAATAGTGGAAGTAGGATCTTTGGTATTCGAACCACTATAAATCTGGTGTCATTTATTATTTTATTTTCTTGCTTGCTTATTCGTTTATTTCAAAATCCAATAATTGACTGTGTTGTTTGAGTATTTTTCAATTCTATCTAAGTAAATCCTAAAGAATTTAAGTTTTTAAAAGGCCATGACTGAATTGAGAAAGAGTAAGTGAGGGCCACCACATTTAAGAATTCTATTGAGTATTAAAATGATAATTTGGAAACAACATAAATTATGATAAAATAAACAATTTTTAAAATATTTTATTGCATTCAACGATGTCATTCATTTTTATCTAGAATGGTTTCATTTTACCTTGGTGCTAAAATTATGATTTTTATTTCTGTTGGGATGACACGCGAAAGATAATGTGTGAGTCAGTGTCAATGAAACTAAAAGTAGTATAAATCTTCTAATAAAAATTAGGGTCTTGCGAAATAGATTTTATGTGGCCAAGACATAATTAAATTCAAGCGTAAATTAAACCGGTTTGGACCGGTTCGGTCCAGTTCAAGTTATTTCAAATTAACTCATAATAAGTTAACTTTTATACCCCTATTAATTGATAAAAGAGAGAAAGTATATGCATTTAATATTTTTTGTTGGGCTGAAGAAAATATAAATATGACTACTAATATAATCATCTTAATTCAAACTGCATGGCTATCACTTAAGTTTATCTTCAAACTCAAATAATTAAATCAATGCAATTTCCTTTTCATGAAGCATTGCTTATTTTATTTTTCTGTATTATGGTTATATATTTGATAGGAAAAAGAATTTGTATTTCTTGGAATTTATTGAAGTAATAAGGTACTTAAATAAGAAAAAGAAGCTGTATGATAATTTCCTTATGTAAGGGTTAAGCATTTAGTTTGCTAATGAAAAAGAAAACGAAAAACAAGAAAGATAATTAGAGTTTATTTAATTCATTTGATATATATTTCTGATTTTCACTCTATTTCTTGTCTCTTGTAGAATAGTGAGAATTTTTTTTATTAAAAAGAAAAATCAAAGATCTTTATTTTAATAATTAAGATAAATTAATCTCCTTTTTAGAAAAATATATGTACAGAAAATCATTGAAAATTTTTAAAAAATTTTAAAATCATTTTGTAGTTGTTTGTTAGGAAATTTGATGTTGATTTCCTTATTTGTTTTTTTTGTGTGTCATAGGGTCAAAGGACTGCTAGAAGTCTCTGGATTAACTTCAATTTAATTTTTAAATGTAAAGTCATGTAAGGTCTTTTTTATCAAAGTTGTAATTGTAGTTGATTGAAGACAGATTGAAAAATCAGTGTGTGAATGCGCAAAAGACTCAGGGAGACTGAAAGTTCAGTTTGGGACTGATTAGTCTGGAACTCGCCAGTCTCACAATATCAAACTTGCCAGTCTGGGGATCAGCGTTCAGACTCATGACATCAGCCAGCATGACCTTACCAGCCTGACGACACCAGCATGGAATCTTAGTTTCAATCCCCGCGCATAGAGATACAGATAATCGTCTGAGGAATGGTTCTCACAAGTTCAGACTTAAAGGATTGGAGATTTCTTAAAGCCTGAAACTCATGACTTCAATCTTGATTCCTCCGGCTGATCAGTCTGGATTCCTCAAACTGATCATATTACCGTTCTGACAAAAAGGTGAACAGTCATAGTTGAAGTAAGAAAAAGCGGGTGCAGATCCAAATTTCGCGGAATAGCAACTTGCCGCACAGAGAATAAAAACATCAGATTGGATAAACATCCAATGTGTCTAACGGGTACAAGACTTGAATCTCAACATCTTCGTCTATAAATAGTCGAGGACCTCAAGAGATTCAGATACCTAATACCGTATTCTCAAGCTAGCTGAAACTCTCCAGAATTTCCTACTCAAAAGCTAGAAGCTTATCTAAAGTTTTCCGTGTGTCTCCTTTGTGAACACTAGACTCAGAACTCTTTGTTCTTGAGTTAATATTGGTGTTCTTTATCTCCAAGAAAGAACACAACAATCAAGTACGTTCTGTACTTTGACTCTAACGGGCGTCTAACCACAAACAGTTAAGTTTCAAGTAGAACTCTAAAAACCTCATTCCGACGAGGAGGAGGCTGCGTGGTGTGCTCACAGTCCGAGAAGCTGCGAAGTGAAGGACGATAGAGGACCGGACGAGTGAGCTTGTGAATCAGTGGGACAATGCATTCACTAACTAGTAATATATCGTGAGAGCATCCTGTTGTAATCCGCCACTTAGTGGATTTCTAGACTCTATCTAAAGAGTGGACGTAAGATATTTTGGTATCCGAACCAGTATAATCCTTTGAGTCATTTATCGCTTTCAGTTTATCAGTTTACGTCTCTTAAAACTCAACACTCAAGTGTTGAAGTATAGTTGAAACTGACAAACTACGACTCGACTCTTAAACTGAGCTTTTAGACAAAACAAACTAGTGAAGAACAATCAATTTAGAAGTGCAAGTTTACATTAAACATTCCACTGTGCATTTAAACTCTAAAATCTAGGACCAATATTTTTTATTTTTCTATTTAAGTGATGACCTTGTAGTTTTTATTTTGATTCATTTTGTATTTGTTTGTTTTTATTGAGTGATGATAGTGTCATGTTCTTAATTTTATATGTTTTTGTGTGGTGAACATGTAATTCTTAGATGTATTTCATATTTGCTTACATTATATTAAATCAATGGATGGAAATTAATTGAGAAGTTGAAATTAGGAGCTAAAAGGGTAAAAATGGGAAAAAAAATACTACATATATGCTGCTCCAATCGGCAGCATATAATTTGATAAATCCATTTGTTTGAATTTTATAAAAATAAAAAAATAATGTTAATAATCCCTTCTTGTTGAAACTACTCTAATACATGTACATGTAAGTATATTATATTCACTTTAAGTTATTTTATTTGCCTTTATTTTTAATTTTTCCTCTTTCTAGTCTACAAAAAAATGTCATCATTTAGGGAAGGTCTTAGGTTAGACACGGTTAAACGGTTTAGGTGGATTTTATCCATTAATTCAACTCAAACTCATCTAATATATCTTAATTGGAAATTAATAAATCTTATTTGGGATTGGTGAACCTATTTGGGTATGGATAAAACCCGCATAAACCGTTTAGGCCTGCCTAACGCAAGTTTTTGCCCACCATTTATATATATAATTCTTAATATATTTTATAAAAAAATCACATTCATGGTATTATTGATTATAAATTAAAAAAACAAGAATTCCATATTCATTGATCTAAGTTTGATGTAAGAATTTTTACTAGAGGCCATAGTATTAAATCTATGAAAATTAAGTTTTAAAAATAATTGCAACAAAAATCCGAAATAAATAATCAATGTCATTAGTGATTTAATATTAAAGATAAGATGGGGAGAGAGAAAATATTAAAAGAAATAGAAACTGTGGAAGAAAAAAAAATCAAGACATATGAGGGTAATTATGTAAAAACGTGAGACATTAAATACACTTTATTACTTACTAATCTTCTATTTAAAAAATTTACTAAATTATCCTTGTGTGGCTAAGCCACATTATGTCCAAACAGCATTACCCTAAAAATTAGTTGGGATAAAACATCACTGAAATTCAAAACGTTGGTAAAAAATGTTCTATTTTTCAAGAAAAATTATTTTCATGTACCCACCAAGTAAAAGATATTGTGTGAGTCAGCATTGACTTTAATTTTCAGGGATAAATTACATCAATGGAATATAAATTTAGGATAAGTTTTTCTAATATAAATTAATTGAATAAAATATTTAGCTGTGTTATAAAACATGAGAACTCTTTGTATTTGGGTGTTAATTTGCTATAAGATTATTATTTTAATAAATAATTTATAAAAGTTAAAAGGAATGTAAACCACTATTATATTTTATATTTTAACATCTGCTATAAGTGATTTATTGGAAATATGATGACAAATGAACGATAAACCAAATTATATTTATCGAATACTAAAAGATATAAGTATAACTTTATAGTATAATTTTATTAATAATAATAATTGACAAAACTTATTTAGTTTTGGATAATCATTAAAAATGTTATTATTAATAATAATTGACAAAAATGTTAAGATGATAAGATACGGGCAGAAGCATTATTAGGCCAATAGAAATAATCATTGATGGAAGACACCAAAATCTTGGGGGTAATTCTAATCATAGCCACAATTTTTCTCAATACAGCCTTCAAATTTTTTAAAAATAAAATTATTATTGAATATTACTATCTTACCCTTATAATCTCTAATTTAAACATTAACTATAAAAAAACAAAATATATATATAACCACGTTACAAATCAACCATAGCCCCTATTACTTTTAAATCTACAAAACTCAACTGGGTCGATGGTGTCTCCAATGGCCGATGCCCCTATTACTTTTAAATTTTGTTCCTCACAAATATCCCAATGCAAGAAGTTATTTCTACATTATTATTTTCTAAAGTTGTAACATAATTAATACGCACAACTTTTATAGAAGAGAAGTGGGGGAATTTCTCACCAAGTTGAGCACAGAGGAAAGGGAAAAAGTAGTCTTGATGCTATATCATAAATATAGAAGGAAAAAAATAGTAAATTTTATTTCAGTCACTTAATTTTATTTTTTCAAATGAACACATCAACATCAACAGACAATTTGTTTTGTTGGGAATGTTGATTTTGCTGCTGCGTTTGAAAAAATGCATCAGAACAAGAAGTTCAAATAGTAGCAGGTTACTGTCAAAAACAGCATTTCTCCAAGGATACGGAACAAAATGAATAGTGATCTTGGGAAGGAGACCACTCAAGCTAATTGCCTCAAACTTTCCACTACACCTTTCTCCGAAAACAGGTTTTTTCTTCTTTAATTTATTTAACTAGTTTTATATTTTAGAAACTATGTACTTCTATTGCATGATTTAATCACTGTAGAATAATGCCCAGATTGTTGAATCTTTTAGTAGTATTAATTTTGATGAATAATGTCGACAATTTTTTGGTGAAGCTGTCGTTGAGGTTTGTGTTGAAGAAGATTGGGGGCTATTAGCTATATATTTAAAATTAAAAATGAAAAAGAGGCTATGGCTATTTTTAATTAATATTTTAAACTTGAGATTATAAGGCTAAAATAGTAATATCAAGTGATATTTTTATCTTTTAAAATTTTGGGGGCTATATTGAGAAATTTTGTGGCTATGATTAGAATTACCCAAATCTTGGTGCATAGTAAATGAGTATGACTGTGGGTATTAATTGTGAACACCTAAATCATTAATTATTCATATAATTCCAATACCTAAAACATTGATGTTTAAATTCATGCCTCCCACCTCACATATATAGGAATATATATGCGAGTTTTTTTACGTGAAATAATAAATGCTACTTTATGAGTTCTTTGTTTGTAAAGTTTCAATAACTATTGAACTCCTATTAAATGCTTTCATTTTTATAGCTCCAATATAAATTTTGTTTCAACTACGCATATTTGCACGGATATATAGGGATTAAATTTTATGATAACGATAATATATAGGGATTAAATTTTGATTATTTATATTGAAATAGTATTATATTTAATGTTTTATTTGTAGGTGAACAATTTGGATTTTTAAAATGTTTTCTGGAAATTGTACCATAAAATATATAATATAAATAAACATTATATATATATATATATATATATATAGTATATATGTAATATTATATTCACATTCATTAGGCACATACAATTCTTTCTACTATGTTGGTCTTGATGTGAATGATACAATATTATTAAGTTATCGATAGTACATACCTCTTAGTGATTCATTCCAGAATCATATTATTTTTATATTCATAGGTTTATATTTTATGCCCAAAATAACTTTATTATTTATGTTCATGTGTACAAAACTTGTATTTTCTTTTTTACTATTATAATATTTGTTGAGGGGCAAATCGAAGGATGGATGTAGATTTGAGGAATTATAGGGAGCTCGAACACATCTCGTGGGATCGTACTTTAAAATTATATTTTATTTTTAAAAATATAATTAAAAAATCAAGCTTGTGGGGACAGTCGACCCCTTAAGTCTCTATGTATTGCGGCCCTTGGTCATATCCGTGATTTGGCCTAGGTCAAAAATCACATACCACAACTCAAGTACGGCCCAAGATTGATGGCCCAATTACGTACTCGATACTATGATGAATGGACTTGTCGTCAATTGATTCCGGTGAGCACCTTAGATTCAGACTCAAGACAAAGTAGAGCTATGACCCTCCCCAACACACGATTGGCTATTAAAGTCCCCGTGATGAGTCCTTAACAACAGATTCGATATTCGCGTGGATCTCATGTCTGGTATGACCGCTCTGTCACCTCTCTAAAGTCAATGTAGTCTGATGCTCCTCTTAAAAAGCTTCGATAATTAACTTTTACTTACGAATAATGTGGGGATGAAGTGATAATTTTCGAAGATTGAAGAAGCATGGGCAATCATTATGAACAACCGAGTGTATTACCCTATGACTGATACCAACAAATGTACAATTATAGCATCCATAGACTATCATTATACCGCCTATAAAATACCACTTAAAACAGTTGTAAATGGAAGACATTAAGCAACATATAAAAACTTTGTCAAAATTGTGATATTGTACTGTTTATCCCGAGATCAGTAAATACTCACTATTCTCATCTAAAACACACACCTCACCACAAAACATTTTGATTAAATCCAAAAGGTCGATAATTATCTCTCATCATAAAACTCCCAACAACATCATCATTAAGTTTCAATTCCCTTCATTTCGACTTTATTTATTTTATTTTATATATATATATATATAGCTTAATCCAGTGATGTAACACCCCTCATAAAATTTGAATGTACTTATCGGATTTCCGAAGTTATATTTTGCTATCAAATTAATTCGAGATATCGCGATCAATTTAATTTGGGAAATTATTATTTTGGCCTCATTTGTTTGCCACCTTTATCCATTGAAGAAAATAAATTATTATTAATTAGTTTAATTAATCTCGATTAATTATTCGGTGATCGATATTTTCGTATCGGGATAATATCGATCGATAAACATTCGTGTATCGACGAAATATCACGGTCTCCCGTGCAATGACGGGAAGAGATGTGGAGTTGACGTGAGGTGATGTTAAAGTGACCGATGTGACAAGCGAATGACAACCACTTTAACCTTTTTGACTTTCGGTAATTACAAAGTTATCCCTCACCTCCCTCTATAAATATAACTTCCCCTCTCACTCCACCACTTTTACTCTCTCTCACTAAACTCTCTAGAGTTTCTCCGGCGAAGATTTCCGGCGACATTCTGG
>JAPKLW010000707.1:85231-133123 GCA_026898455.1 Plectranthus barbatus
TGAGAAATAGAGAAATCAAAGGTTGATCAAGCTCACAAGGACCTATAAACGTCCTAGAGGTATAAATCGAACCTCCCTCTAGCTATTTTATTGATTTAAACATGTTATGGTTTATGCCCTAGTTTTTAAATGCCATGATCTAGGCTCGATACGTATGCATGTTTAGCATGTTATATTATAAGCCTAGAAATGATATATGGACCTTGGAATCGATTTGTGTTGATTTTGGAGCATTTTTGGTATATTTGCCCTATATTGAAATATTGTGGTTAAATCTCGATTCCAACATGTTTTGATGGTTTAAATCATGTCTAGACTCGTTATACTTCTTAGAAAACCATTTGGTGTTGTTAGAAATCGATTGGACGAGCCCGGATAACCGTTTGAGCAAAAACACAAAATCTCTGCCGGAAGGCATGCAGCCTCTGTTTCAGCCGATATAGAATCCATTTTGGTCGAGATGGCTGTATCAGGCGAGATAAGGGTCATTTCGGTCGATATGTCCATATCAGTTGAGATGGACTTCACCCCGGTCTAGATGGCCGATTTCTATTCATTCCGGTCGATATGTGTCTCATCTCGGTCGATATGATCATATCGGTCGAGATACACTTCATTTCGGTCGATACATTCATCTCGGTCGAGATGCACTCCATCTCGGTCGAGACAGAATGGAAATTTTCCCTATTTTGTTCTTTCTTCGATCAATTCGATCTATCTTTCATATCTTCCGATACCCTTCATACCAATCAACTCAAATAGCATTTCCTTAAATTCTAAACCCTTTATTCAATTAATTCAAATTCAAATTGGTTTCGTTTGATATTCCTTGGATCAATCGACGAAGAAATGTTATCTTCCATAACTTCTCCGAGAATCTTTTCAATTTGATTTGTTTGACTGAATTCTTGTAACTCGGACTTCCTTTGAAGCTTATCAAACTTGTTAAACCTTAACCTTTGAAATCTTGATTCGATCTTCAATTTAGATCAATAATCTCCTCGATTATTTCGTTGAAACAACTTGATGAGTTCTTATACTCTCAAGCAATGTACGATGATTCATAATGAAACTTCTTTCAATCTTAAACTCTTGAAAGAGCTTAGTCACTTGACGAAGTCAATTGTTTTGTTCGATCAAATTAAATTATTATTCATGTTCCTTGAATTAATGCTCGATGTTGAACCACGAGCTATTGAAGTAACGTTTGACTACCTTGTTCGTCAAACTAAATTGCCAAGTCATCCTTACATATCCTTATCCGATGGCTCAAATTGAGAAGTCCAAGATCGATTAAGAGTCTAGAACTATTTTAGTAAGTTAGATTTCAAATAATCTATTATCCCTTGAGGATTTACTTGTATTCCTTACGTCATAGGAAAGGGCAAGGAAAGGATCGGCAACTAGAGAAATCACTTGCAATCACACCAACTAAGGTGGGCTTTCTTTTACCCTATATGGTGGGCTAAAATAAAATAAAAATGATGTTTTCTTTTCAAAGAAATCAAGCATGAGATAAAATGATTTGTTTTAAGTGCTTTGTCATCGCCTACTGTTTGTGTTTGCTATCTTTCCTCTCTGTGGGGGAACTCCACTCAGAGAAGAACATTACACGTGGGAACGTGAATGTTGACTACGCGTACTGCGAGTCTCTAACGATCGTGCCGGGTTGGTATAATAAGATGCCACGGGTTAGTGCACTATAATGCTATCGTGTTAAAGGGTTCTGCCCTACATGGACTAGCATTGTGATTGTGGTTGGTGGCCACCTCCCAGTCACATATTTAATTGCAGATAGTTTAACTGTGTAAAAGAGCTAGCTCATTCATAAAGTGTTTTGGTGCCATGGGAGGATTTCAAAACTTAAAACCCCATGTGCGACCCGATTAAAAAGGCATGACAAACTTATATATGTATGTTTTCGGGCATGTGTTCACTAAGTACAAATTGTACTTAGCCCCTCGCATTATTTCTAAAATGCGTAGGTTAATAGAAGATTTGGAGCAAGTGTACGAGGTAGCAGAGGAGTGAAGCTGAAGACTCACCTTTTGTAATAGTTAGATGCGGAAGTGTGTATCTTCATATACGTACTTCCTTGATAACTCTCCACTGTTAGACTCAATGTCTTTTGTTAGACTTTTGATTATTACCAATCTTGTTAAAAACTCTGATATTTGATTTACTCAAGAAGCTAAGATCCCTTCTTGAGGAGGCACCCCTTTACTATCTTTTGCTTAACTTGGGATAAGTGTGATGCTTTCTTTCTTATTTGCTTGAATTCTTCTTATTGATTGATATCCCAAGTGCAAGTCTCGTTCCCGATGTGCCTCAATTCTCTTATTTAAGTCTTGTTTACAAATCGGGGCGTGACAAGTGAGGATAGAGAATATGAGAATACTACATTATATCCTCGCTATACTTCATTTTAACATCAAAATCATTCAGTGAAAAAATATTCATTTTAACCTCAAAATACTTCATCTTCATTTTATCTTCTATTTTCTTCATTTATCTTCGATTTCATTCGTTATACTTTTTAGCCTTCAGTTTTTCTAAAATATTGTTCATTTTTATCTTCATTTTTGTTCATTTTATCTTAAAATTACTTCATTTCTATTCTCATGTTCTCACGTTAACAACTATTCTTATATGATCAGACCTCTATATATATATATATATATATATATATATATATATATATATATATAGAGTTGTGTTCAAATCCGAACTAAATGTTGTGAATGAACTATGAACTTTTCATTGTTATGTGTTTAATTGATCATTGTAGTTTATATGATAGTTCATTATATCACTTAATTATTATACTTCATTGTTGTGTGTGTAATTGATCGTTGTAGTATATATGATACTGTAATGAGATATCATATATACAATAATGATCAATTACACGCACAACAATGAAAGTTCATAGTTTATTCAGGAAGATGAGTTCAGCCTAGAATGCACCCCTATATATATATATATATATATATATATATATATATATATATATATATCGAGAGAGAGATGGGATCATATAATAATAAATAAATATACTAAAAATAAGAATGAATCTCATCCATTAGATCTAATTAAATCAATGGCTGATATTTAATCAAGCAACAATTGAAACGCAATCAAGCAACATTGTAATCAAGCAACGACAAAAACACAATCAAGCAACATTGTAAATGTAAGCTTTATCCTTTTATCACGGGGGAATTTTTGTCACCGGATTCAATCCATATAGTGCAAGGTATAGTTTAATAATATATATGTTTCTATTTTGAAGTCGTAGCAAAGATCAACAACCTAATTTGGGAATCAAAAATCAAAGTTTTTGCACATGTTAACTGAAAATAAAGCGTGTTATGTTGTTTCATTACAATGACCATACATCAAGCAAATTAAATTTTTTATACTAATGTATTCGAATAAAATTTTCTTCCGTAGGTGCTTGAACACTTGCTCTCCAAACCTTTCTCTCTCCTTGAAACATATATAATAATCAATTTCAGTTTTATTTTATTTTTAAAATATTCTAACATTATATATATGATTATATAATAAACTAGTATAAGATTAATCGATAGATACATTAAGCAAAATAATTGTTAATTTTCATAAATCTTTATATAAATGTTATGAATAATATGTTTTGTATTATTTTAATATTATTTTTAGTATGATTTTGTTAATATTATTAGATAAAATAATAATGATAAAATTATATATTTTGAATGAAAATATTAAGATCTTAATTAAAAAAATATTTTCGATATATATAATTAATCATTTAATATATATTTTATATAAAAATATAAAATAATATCTACAGTATATTACTTTCATTTTAAAACCCTAAAAAATACAATCAATTTCTAAAAATAATATAATCAAGTTATATATGAAGTTCATCACTTTATAATGAATGAACTTAATAATTCAATTAATAAATTATTATTACAACTTCAATTTTATTATTTTACCCTCCAGTCTTATTTTAATATATATATATATATCTGCTATATATATGTTAAAAGGTACAGATATATAGGGATTATATTTTATGATAATCTACTATATAAAATCTCTTATAACGACAATTTGTGCTGATCAGATTTTTATTATGTCCATCAATTATTGATCCAATTTGTTAAGTCTCTATCTTATATGTTTCATTAAGGGAAAATTCAATTCATAATCAAACTCCATTCATTAAGCTCAAACATAATAAGGATCTGATTTGATTGACATGATAATAATCCATTAAAATCTCAATTAGATATACACGATAAAATGGGTAAAAATCTAAAATAAAGAAAATCATAAAATTTGTTAACTACACTTTTACGTAACTAAAAAACCAAAATAATATTCTTATTAATTTCTTAACTAATATTCATAATCGAATCGAATCAAACACAAAATTTTTATTTAGTCTTGAACTCAAAATCCAAGGCCTGATTGTCTTGAGCCTGATAACCAATGGATGAGCCGATTAAACCTAATTAATTTTTTATTAATATTTTAAATCTTATTTTAAGTTATATAATTGTATTTAGTTAATATATATTTTTTAATATAATTAAATTCTTAAAAATTAAACAATAAAGTTAAAATATTGAGATACAAATAATATAATTTAATATTTAAATTGATGAATTTATGTAGTTTAATAAATTTTTTGAAATTTCATACTTTTTTTTATTATATAGAAGATTAAAACAAAGAGAAGTATTTAATATCATAAATAAAATACTGAAAAAAAAATTGATTAATTCGTTGACTTGATAGACTAACCCAAAATCAAAAGATTAAAGCTATGATCGAGATTTTTAGTTCGAGAAATTTTATTCCAAAGTGATCCAAACTGAATAACTTATAATTCTCTATGTTTTGATTTCTCTAGAACTTGCTTCTATTATGTTTCTAGACTGCATAATGTGCACAAGGATAGAAAATAATTTTAGGCCATCTTTCTTAGCCAAATTATCCTAAACACTGTCCCTTATGATATTTTATCCCTAGAATATTGATAACTGTTGTAAAGCAGCGAGCAAAAAAAATTATAATTACACCCAAAGTTGGTCGAACCCACAGGGATTGTGCAATGAACTACCCAAAGTACTAGCTATAATTCCTAGAACATAGAAGTTTGAGAGAATTGGAAAAGGGATTTTGTTTCGAAAATTAAAGATAACAATGCAAGAAAATAAAGGGTTTTGAAAACAGTAAAGGAAAATACAGATCCTAGGGCATATATTCTAATCATCAACATGCAATATCCATCAACTCAGCAATGGGAAAACAATACATTTTAGTGGGTTAAATTCCTTGGTCTGGCAATTAAATCCTAGATTACTAAACAGTGACTTTATCCTCTCAGTCTCAAGAACACCAATTTAGTTAATCTCAATAATCATCTAATTAAATCCTATACAAGTTTCCTCCTTTTAAGACAGAAAACAAATATAATTAATTCTCTCATCCTATTAACAATCTTCACCTCTCGGTCCTTCGATTGATAATCTCTCGATCCATCTTTAAATCTAGATTATTATATTAAATTCAAAGAATTAAACCATGCTATTCGAGTTGATTTCAATTAATCATGCATCAGAAATGAATACATATAGCCCTGAACCTATTAGGGTTCTAGCCACAAAACATGACTAGAAATAAAACAAACATATTATTACTTCAATAATTGAAATAGGAACCTTCAAGTCTTGTAAAAACTCCAATGCCAATTATTCTAAGTGTAAAATCAGAGCTAACACAGTCTCAATTTTGTGCATAATAAGTCTTGTTTATAGAGGAGAGAAAAAGACCTAATCTGGGTATTGGGCTAAAATAACAAAAATTGCCAAAACAGGCACAAAACTCCTTCTTGGGCCTCTGTGTCGATCGATAGGGAGCCTGTCGATCAACATGCCTGCAATGACCTTCGTGTCGATCGACAGGGAGTCTGTCGATCGACATGCCTGCTGTATCGCCCCTCGTAAATTTTAAATGTATTTATCGAATTTTCGAAATTTATATTTTGTCATCGAATTTAATTCGAAGCTATGCGATCGATTTGATTTGGAAATTTATCATTTTGGGCATTTATTTAATTGACATTCTTAATTCAAGGAGAATAATTAAATATTAAATTAATAATTAACGTCGATAATTTATTTGATGACCCGACATTTTCATATCGGGATAATATCGATCGATAAATATTCGCGAGTAGATGAAATATTACGGTCTCCCGTGCAATGACGCGAGGAGAGATGGAGTTGACGTGAGGTGATGTTAAAGTGACCGATGTGACAAGCGAATGACAACCACTTTAACCTTTTTGACTTTCGGTAATTCCGAAATTACCCTCGCCTCTCTTCTATAAATAGAAGGCTTCATTCACAAGATTTACTTTCACTTTCTCTCTCAATTTACTCCAAAGATACTCCAGTGAGATTTCCGGCGAGCTCCGGCGAAGCTCCGACGAAGAGTTTTTAAGGTAAAACTATACCTTTTCGGAACCCTCTCTTCGTTTCCTTTCCATTTCCAACTTTATATTTCCATTCCTTTTGTTTTGAAGTAAGAAATAGAGAAATCAAAGGTTGATCAAGCTCACAAGGACTTATAAACGTCCTAGAGGTATAAATCAAACCTCCCTCTAGCTATTTTATCGATTTAAGCATGTTATGGTTTATGCCCTAGTTTATAAATGTCATGATCTAGGCTTGATATAGAGTTGATGAGTACGTATGCATGTTTAGCATGTTATATTATGAGCCTAGAAACGATATATCGATCTAGGAATCGATTTGTGTTGATTTTGGAGCATTTTTGGTATATTTGTCCAATATGCTAATATTGTGGTTAAATCTCGATTCCAACATGTTTTGATGGTTTAAATCATGTCTAGACTCATTATACTTGTTAGAAAACCATTTGGTGTTGTTAGAAATCGATTGGACGAGCCCGGATAACCGTTTGAGCCAAAAACAAGAATTTCCGCCGCAAGGCATATAGCCTCTATTTCGGCCGATATAGAGTCCATTTCGGTCGAAATGGCTATATTGGGCGAGATGACGGTCATCTCGGTTGATATGTCCATATCGGTCGAGATGAACTTCATCCCGGTCGAGACGGCCGATTCCCATTCATTTCGGTCAATTTCATCTCATCTCGGTCGATATGCTCATATCGATCGAGATGCATCTCATCTCGGTCGATATACTCATATCGGTCAAGATGCACTTCATTTCAGTCGATACATCCATCTCGGTCGAGATGCACTCCATCTCGGTCGAGACAGAATGAAATTTCCCCTATTTTGTTCTTTCTTCGACTGATTCGATTTATCTTTCGTATCCTTCGATACCCTTCATACCAATCACTCCAATGACATTTCCTTAAATTCTAAATCCTTCATTCAATTAATTCAAATCCAAAATTGATTTCGTTTGATATTCCTTGTATCAATCGACGAAGAGATGTTATCTCCTATAACCTCTCCGAGAATCCATCCAGTTCAAATCAACTTGATTTGCTTGACCGAACTCTTGTAACTCGAACTTCCTTGAAGCTTATTGTTAAATCAAACTTGTTAAACCTTAACCTTTGAAATCTTCATCTATGATCAATAATCTCCTTAATTGTTTCATTGAAACAACTCGATGAGTTCTTATACTCTTAAGCAATGTACGGTGATTCACAATGAAACTTCTTTCAATCTTAAACTCTTGAAAGTGCTTAGTCACTTGATGAAGTCATTTGTTTTGTTCAATCAAATTGAATTCATGTTCCTTGAATTAATGCTCGATGTTGAACCACGAGCTATTAAAGTAACGTTTGACTATCTTGTTCGTCAAACTAAATTGCCAAAATCATTCTCACATATCCTTATCCGATGGCTCAAATTGAGAAGTCATCAATTAAGAGTCTAGAACTATTTTAATAAATTAGATTTCAAATAATCTATTATCCCTTGAGGATTTACTCATATTCCTTATGTCATAGGAAAGGGGAAGGAGAATATCAATTGCTAGAACAACCAATCACGTAACCGCACCTACTCAAGGTGGGCTTTCTTTTACCCTATATAGTGGGCCAAATTAAAAATATGAAAATGATGTTTTCTTTTCAAAGCATATCAAGCATGAAATGAAATGTTTTGTTTTAAACTGCTTTGTCATTTCCTACTGTTTTGTGTTTGCTATCTGTCCTCTCAGTGGCGGAACCCCACTCAGAGAAGAACATCAAATGTATTCAACGTGGATGTTGACTCTGCGTAATGCGAGTCATATCGATCGTACCCAGGTAGTGAAAGAGATAACATGGGTTAGTGCACTATGATGCTGACATGTTAGGGGTCATGCCCTACTCAGACTAGCATCATGACTGTGGTAGGTGGCCACCTCCCAGTCACATAATCATTTGCAGATAGTTTAACAAAGTAAAAAGGAGCATGCTCATTCATGAAATGTTTTGGTGCTATGGGAGGATTTCAAACTTAAAACCCCATGTGCGACCCGATTAAAAAGGCATGACAAACTTATATGTATGTATGTTTTCGGGCATGTGTTCACTAAGTACAATTTGTACTTAGCCCCTCGCATTATTTCTAAAATGCGCAGGTTAAAAGAAGCTTTTGGAGCAGAGTACGAGGCAACAGTCGAAGTGGAGCTGAAGATTCTTTTTGTAATAGTTAGATATTGAAGTATGTATCTTCATATACATACTTCAATGATGACTTTCCGCTGCTGAAACTCTTTATCTTTTGTTAGCCTTTTGATAACATACTATAAACTCTGATATTTGATTAACTCAAGAAGCTACGATCCCTTCTCGATGAGGCACCCCTTTAATATCTTTTGCTTAACTTGGGATAAGTGTGGTGATTCTTTCTCATTTGCTTAAATTCTTCTTGTTAATTGATATCTCAAGTGCAAGTCTCGTACCCGATGTGCCTCATTTCTCTTATTTGAGCCTTGTTTATAAATTGGGGCGTGACACCTGCACATGTCGAGTTTCCTTCTTCTGCCTTGCCTCCGATCGACATCCGACCTCCGTGTCGATCGACATGCACCACGTCGATCGACACAGAGGTCCTGCTTTGGGTTTTCGGCTTCGTCTTCCAACTTGGTCGACTTCCCGTGCGTCAATCGAAGCGGGAACTCTGTGTAACTCAGCTCTTTCATCATTTCACCTCTTTTTAGCCCTAAATACCTGAAAATCTCACCACGAGGGGCATAACATCCTCTAAAACAGTCTCATGCATAGTAATGAGTAAAAACCTAACCTAATTGCACTGAAACAGTGGAGAAAAATATAGATAAGTGAGTATAAATATGAGCTTATCAAACCCCCCAAACTTGAATACTTGATTGTCCTCAATCAAAGAAAAGAAAGAAAAGAAATCTGAAGCAGTTGAAAGTGCAATGCCTCACAAGATTCATCACAATCAAAGATTGTCAATCCACATAACACAAACAATTTAAAAGAGATAAGAAATCCATCAACTTCGGAAGAATTGGTCCAAGTGGGTTCACGACTCAATAAAAAATTTTCCTCACAATTTATCCATATTTTTTTCTAGGCAAAAATTTAAATAAACAAACCAAAGCGAATGAAACAATAAAAATAAAACAAATAAAGGGATAGATAAGTTTGAATTTCATGTCCACATCCCCCCAAACTTATTTCGAACTCGAAGAGTAAGAAAAAGTTTGAAAATCAAACAAGAAACAGAACTTGTACCTGACTGTTGATCTCAAACATCAATATTTTTATCCACCGAAGGAATCATCTCATCGCGACGAAGAGTTTGGTGCTGCTGGCACTATGTGTCGATCGACAGGGTGTCTGTCAATCGACACAGATCCTTCTGTCTACTGCTCTATCGATTGAAAGTATTTCTTCGTGCTGACCTCTATCTCGATTGACAGGGGGCCTATCGATCAAGACAGAGGTAAATCCTCACTGTTCAATTTTTTTTCAAAAATAAAAATAAAATAAACAAGAAAACAGAGATCTAAAAAGAAAGTTAAACACACCAACGGAAATAAAAATTAAAATTGAAAAGAAAATAACAGGAATTGAAAAGAAAGCATGTAAAAGTTGGGTTACCTCCCAACAAGTGTTGTAGTTAACATAGTAGCTCGACGGTTCCTCTTTTTCAGAACCAAGGCGGGCTAAAGAGCACTCGCCTTCCTCGGGCATCCACCATGTAGACAAGTCGGTCTTGAATGACAGCAGTGAGCTCGGGATGAGATGGTGTAATTGGCAATTTTGCCACCTCATTCCCTCACTCCTATTCTTGAGCGGCTTTGTCTTCTCTTTCATCCTCAATTTCTTCCTCTTCAAATTCTTCAAAGGAAGTGATCCAGTTACATTCAGACTGGTGCTTACTTTTGTCGAGCTTGAAAGTAATCCACCCCTCATTGGCTCGAAGGGTGATCTCTCCACCACAGTAGTCAATCAATGCAACACTTGTATCCAAGAATTCCTTTCCCAAGATGAGGGGTGTGCTGCCATCTTCCTTCATGTCCAAGACTACAAAATCTGCAGGAAAAATTAGATGACCCACACGAATGAGAACATCCTCAAGTATAACTTTGGGGCGAGACACAGACCGGTCTGCCATTTTCAAAGTAATTGTAGTCGGCCTCAACTCTCCAATCTTGAGGCGCTAGAAGATGGAAAAGAGCATCAGATTGATGCTGGCTCCTGTGTCGCACAACACCTTGGGAAAAACGATCCCCCCGATCTCAATTGGAATGGAGAAGCATCCTGGATCACTTCTCTTGACTCGAAGTCTCTTCTGAAGGATCATGCTGAACTGCTCATGAAGTCTGACTGTTGAGTTCTCCACAAAATGTTTTTTCTCACTCATGAGCTTCTGGAGATACTTCATGTAACCTGGAATTTTAGACAAAGCTTCAATCAGTGGTAAGTTAATGCTTACCTTCTTCAAGTTCTCGACAAAGTGAGAGAACTTGGAATCCTCCTTCTACTTGGCAAAGCACTGAGGAAAGGGCATCGGAGGTGGTTTGGCAGGTTTAGAACTTGAATTATTGAGCTGGGTGTCCTCTGCATCGACTGGGCAACATCTATGTCGATCTGTCCTCTGTGTTGACCGACAGGGGGCCTGTCGGTCGACATGCCCGTAGAAGTCCTGTCGGTCGAAATCCCTTCATCGCTCGACACCTCGTCCTCCTCCTGTCCTCTGTGTCAATCGATAGGGGGCCTGTCGATTGAAACAGAGGACGGCTCAGCGGTTTTCTTCTCCTCTTCGCCCCCAAACTTGTTTTGGGGCATGCTCGGACCTTAGTAGCTCGTTTCGGACCTCAGTTTGATGGCTTTGCAGTCCTTTTGGTTCTTGGGGTTGAGTTCGGTGGTGCTTGGCATCTTTCACAGCGTGTGTTGTGCCCCGATTATGGTAGCAATTTGACTCACTTGAGTCTCAATGATCTGCACATGCCTCCCAAGCAAGTCCACCTTGTTGTTGACCCCTTTCACTTCTTGTTCAATATTCCCAACTCTAAAGTTGGAGGCTTTAATGAAGTTCTTCAACACCTCGTCGAGGCTCTCCTTCTTCTTCTCCATGACTTCACCATTCTGCACATCAAAATCAGGTGGAGGTTGTTCGGCACCCTCTAGCTGAGCATATGAAAAACTCGGGTGAGGTCTCGAATGGTAGTGCTGGTATCCCCCTTGCCGATATTGATTCTGGTAGCCACCACGATTCATGTAGTTCATGTCGGCGATAGGGTTAACCTGTGCAACATAAAAAGAAACAGTGGAAGTTAACTTTTCGACCTCCCCCTTGAGCTTTTCAATCTCCTTCTTCAAGTTATCATCTTCCTTCTTCTCCACAACTCAAACTTGTGGTCTCCTCGGATTGGACCATTGCTGAGTGTGCACGGCCATATTCTTGAACAGCTTGAGGGTCTTTTCTGGTGATAAGATCATCAGATATCCTCCGACTGCATTATCAACGGACTCTTGGGTTCACTCAGTCAACCCTCTATAGAAGATGTGGGCCAGCTCCTCGGTGTCCACTCCATGTCCCGGGCAGCTCCGCAGCAACTCATTGAACCTACTCCACGCCTCAAATAGGGATTCGTCCATCTTCTGGTGGAACTGTAGGATCTCCATCTTCTTTTGAATGATGACTGATGGTGGGAAGAAGGCAGCAAGAAATTCTGCTCTGAGATCGGCCCATGTACGGATGCTACTGCAGTCTAGGGCTGTAAACCACATTCGAGCCTGATCCCTAAGTGAGAAGGGGAAAATGCGCAGCCGGATCACATCCTGGGTCACTCCGTTCTGCTTGATGGTATCACACACCTCCACGAACATCCTGAGGTGGGTGTATGGATCCTCCACTGCTCAGCCTCCAAACTGGTTTTGCTGAACCATCTGAATCAAACCGGTCTTGAGTTCAAAGTTATTGGCAGTGATGCCAATAACAAATCCCTCATTCCCGGGCTATAGTCTGTACTTCTTGGCCATCGCATTGGGGTCCTCATCATCGGAGTCCTCATGTCGGTGCCTTTCTCGCTCTCTTCTTTCAGCCTCGCACCTGTCAACTTCCTTTTCTGCCATGAACTGCTTGATGATGTCCTTCATCTGATTGACTTCTTGGACAAGTAAGATGACATTCTCTTGAGTTATGAGTTGTGCATTTGGCTCCTCCAGTGGTGGCATCTCTGAGAAATCCTCACTGTCTAAGTTGTGCGGTGGATCCATGTCGGTGTTTGTGCCTTGTTTTTCCTTGATTTTCCTCCTCCGGGCTGTAACCTCAATTTCTGGATCAAAATTCTCGAGTGGTTTGCCCCTAGCCCTTGTGTTCATATACCTGAAAACAAAAACAAAAAGAAAATAGGAAATCAACGGTTGTGTCGATTGACAGGCAAACTGTCGATCGACACGAATGCAGAGGCTATGTCGATTGACAGGCAGGCTGTCGATTGAAACAGAGCGCATAAACCAACAACTCACGCGAATCTGAAAACACGAAATTAAAACACCAAAAACCAAAATCAAACCAAAAAACTTAAAATTAAAAACAACAAAATCAATAAGAACGAAATTAGAACAAAAATAAAATAGAATTACAGCCTCAATCCATCATAACTAAAAATAAACTAATAGTTGGATAAATCTGACAATCCCCGGCAACGACGCCAATTTGATAAGCTGCTAAACAACAGAGCAAATAAATTTATAATTACACCCAAAGGTGGTCGAACCAACAGGAACTGTGCAATGAACTACCCAAAGTACTAGCTATAATTCCTAGAACATAGAAGTTTGAGGGAATTGGAAAAGGGATTTTGAAAAAAGTAAAGGAAAACACAGATCCTAGGGCATATATTCTAATCAGCAATATGCAATATCCATCAACTCAGCAATGGGGAAAC
The DNA here is from genome assembly GCA_026898455.1 of Plectranthus barbatus. NCBI lineage: Eukaryota > Viridiplantae > Streptophyta > Magnoliopsida > Lamiales > Lamiaceae > Plectranthus > Plectranthus barbatus. The sequence continues at coordinate 98,656 of JAPKLW010000707.1, forward strand.
AATAGATTTTAGTGGATTAAATTCTTTGGTCTGGAAATTAAATCATAGATTACTAAACAGTGGCGTTATCCTCTCGGTTTCAAGAACACCAATTTAGTTAATCTCAATAATCATCTAATTAATTCCTATACAAGTTTCTTCCTTTTAATACAGAAAACAAATATAATTAATTCTCTCATCCTATTAACAATCTTCACCTCTCGGTCCTTCGATTGATAACTATAAACCTAGACTCAAATTCATCTCTCGATCCATCTTTAAATCTAGATTATTAAATTAAACTCAGAGAATTACACCATGCTATTCGAGTTGATTTCAATTAATCATGCATCAGAAATGAATACACATAGCCCAAGAACCTGTTAGGGTTCTAGCACAAAACATGACTAGAAATAAACCAAACATATTATTACCTCAATAATTGAAATAGGAACCTTCAAGTCTTGTAAAAACTCCAATGCCAATTATTCTAAGTGCAAAATCAGAGATAACACAGTCTCAATTTCGTGCATAATAAGTCCTATTTATAGAGGAGAGAAAAAGACCTAATCTGGGTATTGGGATAAAATAACAAAAATTGCCAAAACAGTCACAAAATTCCTTCTTGGGCCTCTGTGTCGATCGATAGGGAGCCTGTCGATCGACATGCCTGCAATGACCTTCGTGTCGATCGACAGGGAGCCTATCGATCGACATGCCTGCACATGTCGAGCTTCCTTCTTTTTCCTTGCCTCCGATCGACATCCAACCTCCGTGTCGATCGACACAGAGGTCCTGCTTTGGATTTTTGGCTTCATCTTCCAATTTGGTCGACTTCCCCTACGTCAATCGAAGCGACAACTCTGTGTAACTCAGCTCTTTCATCATTTCACCTCTTTTTAGCCCTAAATATCTGAAAAACTCACCACGAAGGGCATAACATCCTCTAAAACAATCTCATGGGCAGAAATGAGTAAAAACTTAACCTAATTGCACTGAAACAATGGTGAGAAATATAGATAAGTGAGAATAAATATGAGCTTATAAAATATCCCCTTTGAGCCTATTACTTTTTCTTTCTTGGTCTTTGAGTTAAGAAAAACATTATAGTTCTGTCTTGTCTATGAGAGAGTGCTATGAAAAAGGTGAATTGTATCCTATCTATAGTATTTGGGTGAAATAATAATAATTGTTATAGGGTGATGAGAAATTTTTAAACTGGTGTACAAAAGAAGGTTGAGCTCTAGAAAAAAAATGAAAAGTTTGTTTGTGTCCTTATAAGCTCAAAAAAATCTATAAGAGCATAAAAAGATTAGAAAAGAAAAAGAGAGAGGGAGAGAGAGAGAGCCTTGATTTGTGTTGAAAATTTGAGGAGAAGGGTAGATGAAGAGAATAGAGTGAATTAAGATTGATGAGGTGGACGCACTAGAGTTGATTTTGAGTCACTTGACCATATTTCCCTACCTTTCACAAAGCCTACAATACAACCTTATGAAAAGTCCTTTTGATTCTTGAATTGAGATTCTAGAAACTTTGCAAGCCTATGTATAAATTTCTTCATACATGTTATGAGTGCTTTCATTGAAAACTCAAACACTTGTGTGATGAGCGAAATACTTCCTTGTGAGTCTTCTGAAGTTGATGAATATCTTATCTCTTTCAAATTGCTTGTGTGATGTGGGGTTTTGATTCTTGAATGTGATGAATCTTGTGAGGCATTGCACTTTCAACTGCATGAGATTTCTTTTCTTTCTTTTCTTGTGATTGGGAGGTTTGATAAGCTCATATTTGAATTCACTTATCCATGTTTTTATCCTTTGTTTTAGTGCAATTAGGTTTGGTTTTTAGTTGTTTTTGTGCATGAGTGTATTATAGAGGATGTTATGCTTGTGATGCTAAGTTTTGTAGGTATTTGCGGCTAAAAATGAGCAAAAGATGAAAAGAGCCGAGTTTTACAGAGTCGCCGCTTCGATTAACACGGGAAGTCGACCAAGTTGGAAGACGTGCTAAAATCCTGAAGCAGGACCTCTGTGTCGGTCGACATACTCCATATCGGTCGACACAAAGGTCGGATGTCTATCGAAGAAGGCTGCAGGAAGAAGGGCTCGACATGTGTGTTGTATGTCGATCGACACACAGGCCAAGTAGGGGTGGATCGACATGTTGCCTCATGTCAATCGACACACCCTATGTCGATCGACACGGAGGCCGAAGAAGGAAAAATTTCCCAGTTTGGTTATTTTTGATATTTTAGTCCAATACCCGGTTTAGATATTTTGACTGCTCTATAAATATTGAACTCCTAGGGCACGGAATTATCTATCTTTTATCATTATTTTACTTAGAATTATTTAACATTGGAGTTCTTCCAAGACCTTGAAAGGTTCTTATTGTCCTTACAAGGTAATTTATGGTTTTTAATCGAATGATTGCTTTATTTCTATCCATGTTTAATGGCTAGAAACCCTAACAGGTTCTAAGGCTATTATAATCTATCTTATGCATGTATGAACAAATCAACTCAATAGCATGGTTTAATTTCTTGAGCTTAATTAATCGCATCTAGATTTAAAGAAGGATCGAGAGATGAATTTGAATCTAGATTTGTAGTTATCAATTGAAAGACCGAGAGGTGAAAACTGGTAATAGGAAGAAGAGATTAAATACATTTGTTTTCTGTCTCAAAATGAAGAATCAAGTTGTAGGATTTAATTAGACAACTATCAAGATTGGCTAATTTTGTGTTCTTGAGACCGAGAGGAGATAGTCACAATTTAGTAATCTAGGGTTTAATTTCCTAACCAAGGAATTGTATCCATATGAATCTAAATTAATCCCCATTGTTGAGTTGATGAATTTTGCATGTTGATGATTTGATTATCTGCCCTGGAATCTGTATCTTTAATTATTGTTTTCAAAACCCTTCACTTTTCAGCATTGTTATCTTTAAATTCCAAAACAATTCCCAATTTCTATTTACTCAAACAACTATATTTTAAGAACTATGGCTAGTACTTAGGATAGTTGCATTGCACAGCCTCTTTGGGTTTGACCACCTTAGGTGTTTTATAAATTTATTTTCCACTGTTTCTACAGTTATCAGGCGCACCACGCAGCCTCCTCGTAGCCGGAATATGGTCTTTTATATTTCTCCCTAGAACTGTCTCTTTGACGGCAGGTTTCCCATAAGAATCAAAGTACAAGTCGTTCTTGACTGTTATAGTCTTTCTTGGAGAGAAAGACTACCAAATGTAACTCAAGAATTTGAGGATTCTGAATCTCGTATTCATGGAAGTGGCACAAGGAAAAAGCTTTAACAGCCTCGAAAGTGAATAATAAGCATGAAAGCTTTGACGAATAAGATATTCACGTTGATATTTAGACTTGCAGAAGGTAGATCGTGATTCGACCTTTGTCGTTTGTGATTTGTAGCTTGTCACTTGTAAAATCGTAATTTGTAACCTTCTTTTGTTGATTTCTCCGGTATTTATACCCGAGAATTTGAAGGTTTGAAATAAAAACCCTTTAGAGACAAAATGGAAGTTATCTAATTGAATGTCTCTGTTGGCTGTTGCGCTAGGTAGGTAGGTGGTGCTTTTTCAAAAGTATTGCGCCTGCTCCGCCTTTTTTTTACTTTGACAGTGACACTTCGTCTTTTGTCATAACGGAAGTATTTCCCAGTTTGAGAAATCCTGGACTGGTAGTCATAAGTAGCGAAACTCGGTGTTTCGTGCTTGAGGACTTTAAGGCTTCTCCAATCATTAAAGTTTGTACTGCTTCCGTGTATTCCTCAGGCGATTCTTCTTGTCTTCATGTGCTGGGACCTGGACTAAGAAGTCCATGCTGGTGTCGTCATACTTGCAACTCTATGTTGATGATGTCATCCTTGAAGTATGCTTGGTCCCTTATGCTAGTAAGTATGGTTTGGTAAATGATACCATACTTGCTGGATTCGTAATTGGCAAAATCTGAACTTTAGCTAGACTCGTAGTTCTCCAGACTTGTATAGTTCGGTGTGAACTTTGGTATGTTGAGTCTTTTGCACGTACTGGACTTAAACTTCAGTCTAGTCTTCAGAATAGATCCAGCTTACAACTTGATAAAAAGTACTTATACAGGACCTTACAGTTTTGTCTATGCTGAAACTATCATCTAAGATGATTTTTACATACTTTGACCCACCAAAACATCTATCAAATTTCCTAACAACTTTTGTCAACGTGCAAGCCGGAGTGGGTCACAATTTCCCAACCTAAATGAAGAGGCTCATGTTGATGAAAACGAACTAACAGAAAACGAGGATGAGGATGAGCATGCCTACAACAAGGAGGAAGAGGTTGTTGTTGCAACCCAAGAAGAGGTAGAGGACCAAACTGAAATTGTTGGTGGTGGTCATGTGGATCTTGATGACGATATTGAGGAAATCTCGACGATGAGTCATTTGATTCGGAAAATGAGTCTTTCAATTGTATAGTAATTTCCATCTTAATTGTAATGTTGTTGAATTCTCAGCATGGATTCGGAATGTTGGTGGAATAATTGCTTTTATCTCAAATCTTATGCCGACTCATCCTTTACCGGAAATACTAAAGATAATTTAATCTAATGAAACCAATTTCAACATAATTCAAACATAACAATGAACTCAAAACTTTTCCACACAATCAGTGTTAGGTTAGTGTCGCGACACCGACCCAAATTATTTTTTAAATTTTTTAGAATTATATACGTGAATCTGTGTTGTGGTTCGGTGTCAGTTCCACGACACCGACCTACGTGGCACAAATATTTTTTAATATTTTGAATCATCTACGTGGTATGTGTTGGATTCGTGACACCGAACACGTGGCACCAACCATCTTTTTTTTAGAATTTTAGGATTTGTTTTTATTTTAATTACAATTTTTATTGTTTTCTTTAAATTATTAAAATATTGCAGGTCGGTTCCATAATATTAATTGTACCTATCAAATTAAAATTGAGATTCTAATTATTTAGTCAGAATATACTTTTAGGTATTTTGTAAATATGTTTAATATTTTGCATAATTTTATTATATGCAATAGTCAAACTGGGTATTAAAAATGTCTCCTAAAAAAAGTCGAGACATATACTAAAAACCATGGTTACTAATGAGAAAAATACATTTTAAAAGTGTAATCTATCTATATATATACTAAAGCAAAGAAGTCTAAAAAAAACTGTTCCCACCAAAATTATAAAAGAATATGGATATCTAGATTTTTAATCAAGATTTTTCAAAAATATCGAGATAGTGTAGTTGGTCTATGACATTGATATTAAGTTTCTATATATTCAAAAGGTTTTGTGTTCAAACCCCATCCATAAAATATATATAAATTTTTATTTTTTTTACACAAAAATTATCTATTCTATTATTTTAAAATAAAAAAAAATAGGAACAATTACTCCATCAATAAAATTATTATTTCATATTATTTAAATACATTATAATTATTAATTAATACTAATCATAATAATCATTTTTTACAATAAATATAGTCGGTAGTATTTTCAATTTCTATAATCCATAATAAAAAGACAATTATCTTCGTTAATTGCCAACAAAATATATTATATTTAACTAATATTTCAATAATTTATATAAACTCGGTAATCAAGCTAAAATAAAATTTATATAATAACATGAAAATCTAAATGATGTTTACAAATAAAATTATTTTAAATTCATATGTTTCAAAAATCGTAAGATAGTGATACCAATTTTAATAAATTAATAACATAGATTAATATAATATAAATAAATCTGTTATTTATATTTATAATTTATATAATCTTTTACAACTTAAATATTATTTTTTTTAAATCTTCTACAAATTAATTATTTTAATTATATGTATAACTGATCAACTCATTAATGTAATTATATATATAATTATAGAGATTTATATATAAAATTATAGTCAAATATCACATGTTATTTTATAATTTTAATTTAAATTAGGAAAAAAATAGACATAAATTAACTTTAAAATGTGAGTACATTAGTTCGACTTTTTATGTTTTTATTAAGTATTTTTACTTTATACTAAAATATATAAAATGTCAGTATATCAATTTGACTTTTTTATGTTACTTAAAATTAGTATTATCTATATATTATAAATATAAACCATGGGTACACCATTTGATTTTCTATTTTATTTAGATTATAATTTATTAATTTATGTTAAAAATATAAAGCGTGCGTACATTAGATTGAAAACTTATATCCTTTATCATATCTATGAAACACATAACTATTATATATATAATATGGGTAAACAGGGAAAAATACCCTAAATTATTAACCTTTTTTTTAAAATACCTCAATCTATTTATATAAGTTAAAAATACCTCAATCTTTACTTTCATTTATGAATTATACCCTGATCTATTGATATTTTGGAAAAATACCCCAATGTATTATTATTAGTTAAGAATACCCTAATCTTTAATTTTGTTTATGAATTATATCAAAATAAAAAATATTATTGGCTCACACAAAAATGTCAGTCAAAACAATTATCATCGTTCGTGTTAAATTAATATACTAAATAATTAATGTTTGCTATATATTCAAATGCATTTATCTTCCGAAAAGTATTTAAAACTTCATGTTCTGCTCTTTTTTTCAGTTGTTTGAATTCCTTATTTTTTTTCTCTCAATGCGTATTTTTATGTATGATCTTGTATCGAAATGAATGCACCTTCGTCTTGGATTGGACGTTACACCAACCTAAAGAAACACGAAAAAGAGTAGAACATGAAGTTTAAATACTTTTCAGAATATATAGAAAATATTGATAGCTTAATACATTAAATTTAATATAGGCGAAGATAGTTGTTTTGACTACAATCTGTGTGAGTCAATAATATTTCTCGTTTTGGTATAATTTGTAAACAAAATTAATGAGTGGGGTATTTTCAACTAATAATAATACATTGGGGTATTTTCCCAAAATATTAATAGATCAAGGTATAATTCATAAATAAAAGTAAAGATTGTGGTATTTTTAACTTATGGAAATAGATTGGGGTATTTCTCAAAAAACGTAAAGAGTTTAGGATATTTTTCCCTATTTATCCATATAATATTTACACCAGAATGTGACATATGTTGGTTTATTAAAATCAAACGCTTGATATGCAAGTCAACACAAACATGGGTAAACAGTGCAAACTTAATTTAAATACAAAAAATAACAAAAGTTCGACAAACACATCTCATTTTATTCTACAATGTTTATATTTTCTGTATTTTCTTTTATTTCAATATTTTTCTCTGAATCTGCATAAACGCATGATGATATTTTTATTTGTGGATTCAATTTATCCAAATTTCAAGTCCCACCTGAAATGAAATCATCGTGGAAGCATTCTTATGTTTAAGCAAAAAAAATAAGTAATTTTATATTTTTTTCTGCGAGTCTTTCTCTCTAAGTTGTATTAATTTATGTAACTAAACTGTTAAAAAATCTTTATATTCTCTGTATTTATTTTATTTCATATTTTTTCTTTGAATCTACACAAAATTATGATTATTTCTTCCGTGGTTGCAATTCACCCAAATTTCAAGGCACACTTGAAATGAAATCATCGTGTAAACATACTTACATTTCAGAAAAAGATTTCACAAACTTGAAATAAAATTAAATGGATTGAATTGCAATGAATTTCAATACTTTTTCACTAAACTGAGAGTCTTTCTATTTAAGATTATATAAATTTATGTAACTAAATTGTTAAAAAATATTCCTTGAAAAAAAAAAGATTTCTTATCTAAAATAAAAAATTATTCATTCAGACTTTCAAGAAAGTATAGTGAAAACTAATTTATAGAATTGATCAAGAAACGAGGAGCACTATTGAGAGGAGGAGAAAATTAAAAAAAAAGAATTTAAAGTTAATTTATAAAAATGATTTGAAGAAAGTATAAAATAGAATATGTTTATCATAGAATCCAAGTACTTTTCAAATACGTTTTGAAATCAAGATAATTAAACTGGAAGAATAAGAAAAAAAAATTTAATTAATTTGCGATATAGTTGTACTCTTTGTATTACGATACCACAACATATTAGAATAATTTAGTATTTCTATAGATTTAGTGGTCTCTTAAAACTTAAAAAAATATGATATTTTTAATAATATTTAATATAATAATTTCGTGCAACGCACGGGTGAAATACTAGTATATAATAAAAAAAACATGGATAACTAAAAAGTATAAATTGAATATAATAGAAATAATATATTATTTTCATTTTACACTAAATTAATTATTTAATACTCCCTCCATCCCAATCTATTGGTCACTCTTTCCATTTTCGTCCGTCCCGATCTATTGGTCCTCTTTCTAATTTTGGCAAAAATCTAATAATTTTTTAATGTTTTTAATTATGTTAATTAAAAAAAAGGTACAATTACTAAACTACCCCTGTTGCCCTAAGAAAAATTACCCCCTACCCCCGCCGATCGCATCTATCCTAATCGATTGAAGAGGGTTTCATTTCCCTACCATTCGAACCCTAATTTCTCTCCCTATCTTAGTTTCCTCCGCCGTCGTCTCTTCCCCTCAACATCGGTCGTCCTTCTCTCTGTCGCCGCCCCTCTGACCGCGATGACGAAGCCCCAGCCCATGTCTGCGTCTTCGATAGCCGTCGATTCGCTGCTGGCGAAGCCCGCGATGACGAAGCCCCAGCCCGCGATGTCGAATCCCCTTTCTCCGCCACCAGTCGGCCGTGCAGGTGACGTCTCCTCGACCGAGATCTGTTTCCGTCCTTGCTGATGGAGCCCAAGTAGCAGCTGTGAGAGATGATCCAGTCTACATTCCGAGTGGGCCGATGACTAGATCTCGAGCAAGGACTTTGAGGGCTGGATTAAGCTTATTGATTAAAGATATTTGGGCTGTCAATGTTTCCAAAGAATCGATGCTGTTGGAAGAATTAAACGAAGGCCCAAAAGTTATTAATTTAATTATGTGTAATGATTGGGCTTAGTTTAATTTATTTAGTTATTTTGGGCCAACATGTTTAGGCCTTATTTGTTAATTTCGAATTTTATGCCTTTTAATTAATTAAAATAGTTTCCTTATTAGTTTAGGGTTTGAGTTGCCTATATATAGGCCTTGTACGGAACAATTTTGAGGCAGTTTTCAGTTTAATAAAATTTGTGAGGTTTTCTCCTTTATTTCTGAAAGCTCAAACTTTCGAAATTCCTAGTCTTCCATAGGGTTTTGATTTCGACTAATCAATTGGACAGTCATATCCATTGGTGTTGTCTTCATTCATATCCTTCGTTGTTGGATCAATTCGCTTCTTGGGTCGTAGGAGAATTTATTCTGGACTACGGTACTTGAGGGTTTTCGAATCCAAAGGTGTTGGATCTTCCATCTTCAGTGATCAGTTTGCTTCCGCGTCGAGTCTGAGTCCATTCGTTCGAGTTCCTGGGCTGCGATCTAACCTTTTCTGGTGAGGATCGTATCACTTGCTCTCTTCACTCATTTACTGAATCTGTCCCTTCTGATTCATGAGCCGACGGACTCGTTGCCGCCGGAGGCTTGGAGGCGGAGATGGCCAGCCCAAATGGGCGTATTCTTCTGAGCGGACCATACACCAAGGAGTGGGAGTGGCTGGCATATGAAGTTGAGGCGTTGAGGCTTGAAAACGAAGAGATCAAGGCGGTGGTTCGACAATTTTAGGAAATTTACTTTCCCAACATCCGGTTATTTCTATTACTCGATCTTGTTCTTTCATTGACCCTATCTGGATTTGGTTATTGAATTGGCTGTTGGTTCTGTTCTTGGTTACTCGATCTTGTTGGTTGCTGTGGATTTGATTTGTGGTTGTTGATTCATTCTGCTGTTGGTCTTCGCAATCTTGTTGGTTGTTGTGGATTTGATTTGTGGCTGTTGTTTTCATTCAGTCTGATTCATGCATTGTGCCTGATCTGAGATGATTGATTATGTGGCTGTTGGTTGTGGCTGATTCTTTTCATTCTCTTGGTTTTGTAGTGGGATTACATGGCTATTGATCTGAAATGATTTGATTTAACAATCTGCACACACTTCAGATACTACATGAAATTCGCTTTACACAGCTTTGGAGTGGTTTCAATAATTGATTGGTTGTTGTTTCTGTTTGCAAGCTATACTTCAGTCATTCTCATTCACGAAAAATCCCTTTGTTTTTTTACATTAATGCATCTTAAAGCTTTACAAAAAGTCTTAACCTTGCAGCCACTGAACCATTTACGAAAATCACACTTCATCTTAAAGCTTTACAAAAAGTCTATACCTTGCAGCCACTGCACAATTTTTGTTATCACTAATCCTAAATCAGAAATCAACTTCTCCAATCCATGTGTATGCCCCTGCTGTAGTAAGTACTCTAGGCTTTCCTTAACCAACTCCTTGGGTACTTCTAAATCCTTAGGTAATTCATTCAGCAATAATAATGAATTCTTCTTCATGTGAGGGATTTTCTAGTTGTTGCATCCTTTAATTGTCATTATCTCCTTCAAGCAGCACTGTAAGGATAGGAAAACTTTGTTTAGAGTTGTTGCTTCAAGAGTATTGAAGCTACTGATCACTGCTTTAACTAAATATGTTGCATCCCTGCATTGATGTTGCTGCTGTAAGCTTTGAATTGCTCTAAAGAATCCTAAATCATTAACATTGGAATCGGGGCTGTTTGGTGGTTGTTGAACCAATGATATCTTAAACCCATCACCATTCCCAACAGCTTGAAAGTCTAGGTCTTCATTTCCAATGTGTGGCCTTGCATTGTCTTGTTGTATGTAGATAGTCTTACTTAAATATTCAGGTCATTTTGATTTTATTGCTGGTACAATCTGAGATTTAGGAACATTTATCAATATTAGTATCATGAAAAAAAACGTGTTTACATTACAATAACTGCAATTCAGAAATGTTCAGCAATAATAAGCTCATTCTTACATTGAAAACAACATTTTCTTCTTCTGAAAATATAGGTCGACAAACAGCACACATGAACATGATTTTTGGGATGAATTTTTTACTCTTGCATGTTCTAAGCTCTTCTTGTTCACCTTCAGTGATGTAGTACTTGTGTGTATTTTTGGTTAGGTAGAACCATTTCTCATCAATGTGTATGACATTTTCCATAGGTTTAAATCTTAAGATATCCAAAGCCTTATCATAATCCACAACTTGCAAACTGAAACTCAACCTAGTCAACTTGTTAGGAGCTGTCAAAGCTGGTTTAATAGCATTAGTATGTGCTCTGATCAGATGTGATTTAGCCCATCTTCCTACTACAGATTTAGGAATGTTAATGCTTTCTGCTAGTGCTCTAATTGTCCCTCTCTTTTGAATCTCAACTTCACCAATTTGAGTAAGGTTTACCTCAAGTTTTCTGTGGCTGATTCTTTTTATTCTGTTGTTAACCGCATGCATAACTTCACATCTTTCCCTTTGTTGTTTTGCAGATTCTCATATCCTTGATATTGTCCTCTTGCTGCAGTTGAAAGTGGATGCAGCCTCAAGCATCTTTCCCCTTTTTGGTTTGCCATTGATGCAATTCCCCAGCAAGAATTGCATTATCTTCTCCTTCTTTGAAGCTGGAATGTCTTTATTTGTCCCCATTTTTGTAATTTATCATAGGATGTGGAATGGTTTAGATTGAATCTCTATTTATAAATCTGTAAAAGTGTAATGAACTGCTGTTTTGATTTTTTTGGCTCTGAATTTTTGTAATTTCAGCTTCCACCAAAAAATTTTGGTGGGAGATTTGATTTCCCAGCTTTTCTGTTTTATTTTTCAGTTTTTAATGGGCATGCCCTTTTGGTAATTTGTACACTTTTGATTAGCACTCAAATTTTATATCAATAATATTATATTCATTTTTTTAGTGTGCATTGGTCTGTGTGAAAAAAAAATGCCCAATACATAGGGACAGAGGGAGTAATATCATACCAACTATTTAAATTCATACTACATAGTGATTTCCTGCTCAATGTGATGTCGCCCCCCAGCGATACACGTGTCAGGAACCCAGACCCCCCGTAAGATGCGGCGGCTCGTTACAATTATATACCGTTTAATTAACCGCCATTAAATCTTAATTATATTTATTGTATATAATTAGATTTTTCTTTTTCCTTTTGTTTTCGCCGTTTCCCATCTCCCACTTCGGATCCTTTAAATAGAACAAAATCATATAATAGAAAATCTCAGGAATGAAAGCATCCATCTGCGTTTTTCTCAAATTAGCCCAGCAAAACTCCTATCTTCATCCCAAACAAAATCTCATTTCATTCTCTTTTGCATACATTCTGTCCCCCTTTTTTTTACCTTTCCTCTTCACCACTTTCTCTTTCTGTTTCACTCCATCCCCTTTTTCACTCGACCTAATATGTCTTTCTATTTTACACACAAGCTTTCTCAATAAACCGATTTTCCAGCTCTCCTTTTTACAGAGTCTCACGTATTTCTCTCTTTAACAATTGCACTTTCTCTTTATTCTCACAGAATCCTCTTTATCTTCCACCCTTCTTCACTCTCTAAATCGCTTTCGCTTTCAATGTAAATCTGAAATAAAGAAGCAGGAAAAAACAAGAAAACTATATTCTGAAATGCAAGAAGTGGAAACCATGGTTTGTAGTAGAAGGGTCAAGTACAGCCAGCACGTAACGCAAACCACAGTTGTCAGCAGGCGGGACAACTCCATTTCCGGCAGGAAAAACCCTTTCCCGGCTGAAACTCCGGTGAGAAATGTTCGGTTTTTCGTTACTGACGGCGACGCCACTGACTCCTCCAGTGATGAAGAGGGCGGTTTCCGTGCTAAGCGGCAGAGAGTGAGGAGATTTATCAACGAGGTTAGATTTAGAACTCAGCCCTGCTGCAGAGATAATGGAAATGACACCGGAAATGCCATGCTCAACGGAGCCGTTAAACCTGCATTGAAGAGCAGCAGGCCCTCCTTGCCCAGCGCGCTGAAGCGGAAGAAGAGCGGCAGTGGTAAGACCCAGAGCAAGGCGGCGGGAGTCAGTGAAGTGAGGAAGTTCCGCGGCGTGCGCCAGCGGCCTTGGGGCAAATGGGCCGCGGAGATTCGAGACCCCCTCCGCCGCGTGCGGCTGTGGCTCGGGACTTACAACACGGCGGAGGAGGCTGCCATGGTGTACGACCACGCGGCCATACAGCTGCGTGGACCCGACGCGCTCACTAACTTCTCCACTCCGGAGGTGGAGTACAACAAAACAAGCTCAGGGTACAACTCAGGCGAGGAGTCCCACAGCAGTATGAAGTCGCCGAAGTCCGTGCTCCGGCTCGTCTCCGCCGCTAACTCGACTGAAACCGAAGCCGAGTCGTCTTGTGTCAACGATACCGTTTCGGGGAACGAGAATGATTTTATTATTCAAAATTTCTCGGAATTCCCCATTTTTCCTCCAAACGACGATTTAATCGCCGAGTTTGAAAACCCGGCCGATTTGTTTGATCAAACGGATCTCTCAAACTACATGTTGGATATGGGTTTCTGCAGCTCCGATTTGCTCATCGGGTCAAGTACAGACTTCGGATTCTTTCCGGACTTGGGCGATATATTCGGGTCGGATCCTCTCCTTGCCCTTTGATTGTTAAAAGATAAAAGTGATAAATTGTAATCTGAGAAATTGCGTTTATTTCTACGGCAGTTTTGAGATGATTAGTGTGTTTTATTAATTTATTTGCGGGAAATCGAATATTTACTATATCAATTTAAAAATTTGCTAAAAATTAATAAATAAGTTGCTATTTTCAACTAATTTCCGGCGACGGCAATGACCAATGGATGATGGGTGTCATGCTGTTTTTGTGCTTCATTTATTTTTTTTAAGATACTTTTGTTTTTTTTTAAATGTGTTTATGACCAAAAAAATATTAAATAAATAAAGTAAAAAGTATAATCTGAAAAAAAGCACTTGTGACAGTCACGTGAGTTGCAAAGTTGAGAATTAGGTGAGAGAAAGAAATGGAATGAATGAAAGAAAGATTCATAGTGAACTGGAGTTTTTTAAAAAAGTCAAACATCTAAATATATTTTAAATTATTTATACTCTTTTAAATATTATATAAATTATCAATTTTTAATTAAACAATTAAATTATTTCAAACAATAGAAATATAGAGCTAAATTTATCTTTTTTCAGAAAGCTAATAGAATTTGTCAAAATTCATTTTATTAAATAAAATGACACATGTATTTTTAAATGACTAGAAAAAGGGAAAAAAAGACACCTTAGAATTCTGCAAATTATTTGTGAAGAAATGAAATATATATATGAAATATGGGATTCAAACGATGTTATTTACAAATATATATGATATTTTACTTAATGATACAAAACTTTGGTTAATCTATTTAGTTTTTCGTTACCCAAAAATATTGCACAGCTTAAAATAATTTGGCCACTCAATTAAAAAAAGCTGACATAATATGTATTAAATCTGAAAATATATATATAATTTAGAGTATAATTGAACATTTGGCCAAAAAAGAATGATATTGTATGAAATAAGAATCAATTTATAACTTTTATTTAGAACAAATTAATGGTACGTATGGAATATTATTTACAATCTTGTATTTTCATTATGTTTGAAAAATATTGTGCTTAAATGTAATATATATTATAAATGATTTTTTAACAATTAATATTATTTTATTTCTATCATCAATAAAAATTTAAAATTATTTTTATTTGGCACAAATTTTATTTTTAATATGGATTCTTATTGATGGTCCCGAGATCAGAGTATTTGTTAGAAATTGAGTTTCAGTTTATCTCCTAATTTGATGTTTTTCAATACTTACTTTAGTGATAAATTTCTAGAGTCTTTGAATATATTCCTTGTATAGGATTGATCGAGTTGTAATAGACTAGAAACTTAGATCGAGCGAGCAATCAGAAACTCAGACGATGGATTTCAGAAGACAAAGCTCGAGAAGTCAAGAACCAATTTTATGTGCTTGAAGAGAAGATCCCAAGAAACTTGAAGTATTGAAGACAAGTGTTTGTGCTTAAAACTTAGTAAGGTCAGAAACTCAGTTTTTGGAGACTGAGTTTCCCCGAAGAAAGACAGAAACTTAAATTGACTTTGGAAATGTCAGTTTTCAGTTTCAATATTCCAAGAGCACGCGAAACACAATGATTGCAAAGTCAGACTCGAGATATCTTGAAGTAAAGTTAAAAGTCAGTACAAGGAAAACTCAAACTTAGATTCCTCGGACTGAAACTTAGTCTGACAAGAGCAGGTAGAAAATACACTACGAAAAGTAAAAGTAGACGGCAGAGCAGAGCAAGAAGAATGACTATGATTGGACGACTCAATCTTTATCTCTAACGACTGAATCTCATAGTCTAACGGGAAGAATTCAAATTGTCGTCCATGCCATCCTATAAATAGCTCGACAACTCAGTAGAATCATCATCGAAAAATTGTGAAAAGCTAAGCCGATACTCTGCTCAACTTTCTACTCAAGCTTTCTAAGATTCCGTGTGTTCTTAACACGAGACTTGAGTTTCTAACTCAAGTTATTCCCTCTGTGCATCTATCTAAGAGCACGAGGTGAAAATATTCTCTTGGTGAATATAACTTTCCAAAGTTATATTCACAGCTGTCAGTTCCTACTCTGGGATCTAATTCTCACGGGCGTTGCCAACTTTACTGAGTCCTGGGAAGAACGAGAAAACATCCAACTGACCAGGAAGAAGGTTGCGTGGTGTGTCCTCACTTCAACCTGAAGAAAGAGTAAGCTTATAAGGAGTTTTTGGGCGAGTGACGACAGCAGACCGAAAGACAATGGTTTTCGATGGGCTGTCCATAGATCGTGAGAAGGCTTATAAAACTGAAACTTAGTAGATTCCCGATTAAGTTCGAAAGAGTGGACGTAGGACTTTGATTCCGAATCACTATAAATATCCTGTCTTATCTACTTGCTTTCTTTAAGTTTATGTATTTAAGTTTCCATACTTACTTGGAAACCTTCAATACTTGGCTAAGTATTGAAGTGTATAAACCTGAAACTTACTTAACACATTCTGAGCTTCAACTAAGTTTTCTCAAACTGAAAACTGAGTTAAATTAGTTTTCAGAGTCATGTGCAAGATTAATTTACTTCTGCTGCATACTTTCATACTCTGATTTTGGGACCAACAATATGTATAGTGTTGTTAGAAACTGAGTTTCAGCTTATCCCTTACTTTGATATTTTGATGTGTCAAAACTTACTTTAGTTATAAGTTTCTAGTATAGTCCTTCATGTAATCCTTGTATAGGATTTATTGAGTTGTAATGGACTTAAAACTGAAGATGAAGATCGCGCAGACTGAGATTTAATCTCAAAGGAGAAAATTGTTAGAAATTAAAGCTCGAAAAGACAAGAATCATGTTACTATGTTTAGAGTGAAAATGCCATGAAACTTGAAGTGATGAAGACTAAGTTCCGTGCTTGAAACTTAGATTGTCCAGAAACTCAGTTTCTGGAAAATGAGTTTTCCTGAAGAAGAGAGGAAGCTTAAAATGACTTTGTAATGTCAATTTTCAGTTTCAGACTTCAAGAGCGCGTGAAAAACAAGGAGACTCAAGGAATCCGAACTCAGACTCGATGTCTCAAAGTGGTGTCAATAAGTCAGTACAAGGAAACTTAAACTTAGATTCCTCGAACTGAAATTTAGTCTGACAAGAGCATGTAGAAAGTACACTGCAAAAAGTGAAAAGCAGACGGTAGAGCAGAGCAGATTAGAGCAGAAGAATGACTACGATTGGACGACTCAATCTTTGTCTCTAAAGGCTTGATTTTTGAGTCTAATGGGAAGAATTTAAATTGTCATCCAACCCAGCCTATAAATAGCTCGACATTTCGACAGGAAAAGGTTACGAATCTACACATCAAGAATCTCACGCTAAACTAAGCCAAAACTCTGCCAAACTTTCTACTGAAAAGCTCTCTAAGTTTTCGTGTTATCTGAACACGAGACTTAAGTCTTCCAACTTAAGTTATTCCATCCATGCATCTGTCTAAGTGCACGAGGCTAAAGCTATCTAAGCTTAAGCTATTTCTTAGTGATTATCACTTTTCAAGTAATAATTACACTAGTCAGTTTCCTACTCTGGGATTCTATTCTCATGGGCGTAGCCATACATTTGAAGTTCTGGGAAGAACAGAAATCATCCATCATCCAGATTGAAGGCTGCGGGGTGCGTCTTCACTTTAACCTAAAAAAGAAGCAGACTACAAGGAATTTTTGGACGAGTGACGTTAGCAGACCGAAGGACGGAGGTTTCCGATGGGCTAACCATATATCATGAGAAGGCTTGTAATCTGTGACTTAGTGGATTCCCGATTAAGTTCGGAAGAGTGGATTAGGACTTTGATCCCGAACCATTATAATATCCTGTGTTATTTATAGCTTTCTTAAGTTTCTGCTTATTAAGTTTTTGTACTTATTTGAAACCTTCAATACTTGGCTAAGTATTGAAGTGAATATCTGAAACATACTTAATCCTTATTGAGCTTAAAACCGAGTTTATCAAAACTGAGTTCCAGTCAGTCTTCAGAACAAGTGCAAGATACTTTTAACTTCTGCTGCATATAATTTGACTCTGATTTCGGGACCAACAATTGTGCAACGAAAATTTTAAGATCTAAACTTGCACTCACAAACTGGTGGTTCTTGATCAGTTTGAGTTTCTGAAAATGATTTGTCAGCGAGCAGAGAGTTTAATGTTCAGTTCAAATATACTTTAACACTAGAATGTGTTGAATTTCAAAAACCTTGCAGAAATGTAAGAAAGTAGTAAAAAGCAAGGAATTTACAGAGGTCCGGTGGCTAAAGTCCTACGTCCTCTCTTCAGACCGTGGTCTGGAAATTCACTAAGCCTTCGTTACAGACGGGTCTCGCGATCTATCGCTAGCTGGTAGATGCCAATCTCTACCAGTCCACTAGCTCACTCGTCCATGCCTCTGGTCCCTTCGGCTTCGTGAATTTGGAGTGTGGGCACACCACGCAGCCTCCTCCTCTCCTCCAGAGTTGACAGCTTTATAGTTCCTCCCGAACTATCAAACTGGTTGGCTAGACGCCCGTAAGAATCATTGTTGTAGATTTGTTGTGATTGTTGTGTTCTTTAAAGGAGAGAAAGAACACCAATATAGTAACTCGAACTTAGAAGCTGCGAGTATCATGTTCAAGGGATGACACACAGTAGGTTGAGAGTTAGCCTAGTTAATAAAAACGCTCGAGTTTTCATTTGCACAAAATTTTGGTGATTTTTCTCGTTTTTATATATTTTATCAATCTGGATACTTCGTATATTCATAGACGAGGTACGATCAATTAAAATTGTAGCCGTTAAAAGACATTTGAACATCATCCAATCTGATGCATATCTTTTCTCACGGACCATGGCATTTTTTTCTGATGTTCTACACCTGCTACGCCCTTTTCTGACACAAAATGTTGACATTCTGCTTTTGTATCAAAACAGTTATGCCAGTCCGAGGAATTTAAACTGGTTAGTGCTTCATCAATCTTTAATGAATCTCCATTCTTAAAGACTGATCGTTGATGATTCCTTTGACTTGTTCTCTTTGTCTCTTCGTATGAGTAGGAACTGAACTTGTAAACTGAAGATGATCTAGACTGGTCTTCGATCAATTTCTCTAAGTCATCAACTTCAAATTGAAAGTTGATCTCTCCTTACTCTTCACACGATCCAAACTGGGGCTTTGTATTTCCTCCCAGTTTGTCTTGATCAGCTTTGTCAGTTCTATTACAACACCATATATCCTAATAGAACTCTATAAGTCTATACAAACTAAGCTAATCTAAAGATACTTTTAACTTGATGATTTTTATACAATCTTTTAATAAATCAAAATAATAAATAAGTAGGAATACTTCCAAATACTTTATCTCATGAATAAATCAAATTTTTATAGTTAGTGGCAGTTGCAATAGTAGTAAAATAGAGGTAGCATTATTACCACCAAAAGTGGCCACATTCCAATTCCCTCTTAATGCTTGCATTTAATATACTGCTATTCTATTTCACCATAATCTACAAACAAGTCTATGCATTCACTCCTACTCTATTAATTGTTATGATTTAGGTCTCATTTTAAATAAAATGCATCATTTTCTATTGCTTCGAATTAAATTCCTGTGCAAACATAACTTTTTATTTATACACGCCCGATTTAAATACACTACTCCTTATCCATCAAAAGGTACAAAATTCTATTCGTAGAAAACTATTGGAATATTAATCATATCAGTCAATTAGATTTTCAGTTAATTTTATTGAATTACGGATTGCTCGGTTCGATTCATAAACTTAGATGTGTTTATAAAAATCTCTTCCTATACTGATTTTCTAATAATTTATGGTCGATATTTGCTCCTGTTAAAATCAGCACCAATTAACTTTGAATAATACAACCACAGTTGCTCAATTAGTCTTACAATGCAAGCTCCATTACAAAGTCGATGCCATTGCAATTTTTACTGCTAGAAATTATATTTATCAATATTAAATTAATATTATAGTTTTAAGTATTAGAAATCACAATAATACTTTTTAATAATATAAATTGTAATAATGAAATATTAATACCAATTTAGACTTAGAAATTGAGTATTTCATTAGTAGAATATACTAACATGTTTGTTTTTGCCAGTTTCAAAATATGTTATTTATAAGCTACAAAACATCTATAAAATATAAGAGTTGTATAAGTCCTTTAAACAAGCAGCTTTAGCCAAACACTCTTAATTTTGTTGTTATTGAGCAGACAAATTTAAGATTTTATTTTTACACGTATAATTATATAAATTTCTTGTGACCTCTCACTCTCTTCATATCAATCAAGTACATTTAACGAAAAATTCTTACTTTCAAAATAAATAACAATTTTTTTACATAAATCGTTTTAAGGATTTAAAATTAATATGAACATATTTTAAATTTTATGATTGATATAATCTTACATAGTCACTATCTATCAAAGATTACTTGCACTTAATAAAGGTATATTACTTGGAACTTGATTAAAAATGTGATCTTCAATATTTATAGAAACTATATTTATGATTGAGATATTAATATAAATGTCAATCGATCAGTCCATCCACCTTTTGACAAGTTCTATATATCGAGTTATTAGGCTATTTATTACTGACACATTCGCCATATCGAAATGTTGAACTATTCGATCTGAGCTAATTTAAATTGATTTTTTTTATTAAATTATCTCAGTTTTAATATGATTTGAGCTGATTCATTAATTTTAAACTTCCTGATATGTGTGTAAAATGACCTATTTTTCGATGTGTGAGCGTGCATGTTTGTGGTCATTTTACCCTCATATCATATGTTTTCGTTGTTCTTTTATCTTGTTTTCGTGTTTGAAATGTTGTAGGACGTGTTTTAAGCATAATATGACATATTTAATGGAGTTTTGGAGGAAAATCGTCCGAGTTTGGAGTCCGAGGAGGTTAGGTTTGTCCGAGCGGAGCGAAAGGAGAGTTTTGGAGGAGTCGCCCGGCTGAACGAAGCAGGCTCGGCCGAGCTGAGCCGGACAGAGGGCTCGCTCGGCCGAGCAGTGCAAGCTCGACCGAGCCATGCTGACAGAGAGCAGGCTCGGTCGAGCGGATCTGGCTCGGCCGAGCCAGATCGTGTTTCCCAGGTTCTCTGCAGTTTCCAGGTTGGCTCGGGCGAGCCATGGATGGCTCGGGCGATCCGAGGCCCTGTTTGCTCGCTTATAAAAGGGGGAAAATCAGTTAATTGAAGAACTTTTGACCAAAATTAGAATAACCGTCACGAAACTTCTCCCTAGATTCATCTCAAAACCTCTCCCCAACCAAAATCAAGGGGAATCAAGCCACATTCCATCCATTTGGTGAAGATTTAAGAAGGAAGAGAGGTAGATTGGATTCAAAGAAGACAACCGAAGAAGATCAATCGTTGACCTTGAAGTTTTGTAATGAATTCTTTTAATTTCCAATTTGTAATGTACTTAACTCAAGGTATGGAGAACTAATTTCATTAGTGAGTGTTGTATTACGGATATTGTGATGGATTGAATCGATTATGCTTGTTTACTTTCCTATGAGGGGTTGATTTGCACTTGAGCTTGTTCTTGCCTATTAGGTGTAGGTAATAGCCAGCCTTTAGGTAGTTGACGTGAACGTTGCAGCCAACACGCGGATGGAATCATCGTGATAAGTGCATAATCTTATAGTTCTAGTTCCAATCAATATGCGGGGCTAGGATTGTAGGGCGATAATCGACGGTCGGTTGGGAGTGGCCTAGGAGTTAATAACGTAGCTGTTTGCAATTCCTAGTGTCATCCACTACTAGTTATCCATAGCAAGTGACCAGCGACATTAGAGTTGGTTGCTCAACCTCATAGAAATTAAAATTCGTTTGCAACATAACTTGGTTTAATTCGGAACAATTGAAGTTTACAAACACTCACTATCTTCTAAGATTGTCGGATTTGTTGTCTTAATCTACCTACACCATCGATTGATTGGAGAAATTAGAAATTTGTTTAGTAATTGATTGTTTGCATTTAAAGCTTTGTTACGATTCATTGCCTAGATAGATGAAAACCAACGACTTTTGTGTAACCTAGCTATTGATACCCTTCAATTGAGTAGATGATATCCACTTGAGCGAATTAGAAAAGAGACCGGATTGATAAATTTAACGTGTTAATTGTGTGTGCTTCACACGGCTACCACATTTTTGGTGCCGTTGCCGGGGATCTTTTAGTAGGTCTCATAGAATTATTGAAAGTTGAAGGAATGGTATGCTAGGTGTTTGAGGAAATGCCTGTGTGAATATTGTTACTAACATTTGTTTGTTTATTGTTCTTGTTTGTTTTGTTGAATTGTTTGTCTTGTAATTGGTAGGTGAGTACTAACTTTTGTTTGATTAGTTGTTAGTTGATTTATTCGTTGGTACTTTGAGAGGGATGGACTTGTGTAGGTGTCAAATGGAGAATCAAAGAGGAAACACTAAAGAGAGATTGGATAATTTACAAAGGCAAGTGGAGGAGATGAAAGCAAAAATGCTGGAAAAACAAAGACCACGAAAGCCCCTTCGAAGCGTATATGTGAAGATGTTTGAATGTAATTACCAATGGCCGGAAGAGCAAAGGGATTACAATACGGAGAAGGTTGAGAAGAAGTATAGAGAAAGTGATATGTGGAGGAGCAAATTGGATCAAATGCAAGAACAATTAAACTTGTTGAGGAGGCCACGTAGAGATAGTGAGGTGGTGAATGAAAGAATGTTTCAGAAGTATGAGGGGAAATTCGAAGAGACTCCAACACAAGAATCAACTGTTGCCAAGCCATGGAATGAAACGGATCAAGAAGAGAGTTTCAAAGGACACGAAACTAATTCCGAGGATGAGTGGCAATGAGATTAATGAAGGCATGGGGGATAAGAGTGCTAGCATTGTGATGAAATCCAAGGAAAATGTGAGTGATGTTGAAGAGGAAAAAGCAATGAAAGATACGAAGATGAAGAGAGATGAAGTCAAAGAAGAGGAGATAGAAGTGGTGCAAGAGGAAGAACCACAAAAGGAGGGTGAAGAGTTACCTCAAGAATATGAGGAGGATAAGGGCACCAACGGGTTGGTGCAACATGAGGATTGTATGAAAAAAGATGATAACGAGATACCTTCACCCGAGGAAATTCAAGAAATTTCAGTTTTTGCACAACTATTGGAAGAAGAGTGTGAGGAGAAGTCTATAACGGGAGGACTATGTGGAGAAATGGTGTTTGCTTTTCCTTCACGGTTAATAGACAACGTTGGAAACGAGGTGGTGCTAAAAAAGAAGGTGAATGAGGTTTACGAGTTAGTTGATAAAGGAGACAGATTGAGGAGATGTAATAATCCCGATGGTGTATTTGAAAGGTCATTGGTGATTGAGACGTGGTTAGATGGGGTGTTAGATAGCATGCTTGTGTTGAGAAAATTTCGAGTAGTAATGAGTGTAAGTTTGGTTGGAGGTAGCTTAGGAAGAAGATCAATCGACGAGTTGCTTCGAAGCAAAGTTCGATCGGTAGAGAAAGGTATACTAAAAATTCACAAGGTTTTTGACAATGGATGACATGGTAAGGTCATCTAGCTACCGGCGTAAATGGAAGCGCTTGTTGGGAGGCAACCCAACTAATTTTCTTTCTTTTGTTTAAATTGCTTTTAGTTGATTTGATTTTGAATAAATGTTTAGTTTGTTGGTTTTGTGTTTGTTAGGAGAAACTACAAGTTCAAGAGGAGTGATTTCCTACAATCAACTATTTTTGAAGCTTAGTCTAACTTGACTAAGTTTGGGGGAATGTGCCGGTTGCCGGTTTTGGGGAATATTTGAAGGATCAAGAGGAGTGAGTGCGCACTGTTTACCTTTTTACAAACTTAGTCTCACTTGACTAAGTTTGGGGGGATTGGTAGGTATCCGGTGCTCTTCTCGGGTTCACTCTTCTCTCTCTCTCTCTCTATCCTTACCTTTATCCTTAGTTTAGTTGAATTTGAATAATATTGATCATTCGATATGGTTGTATTATGATATTTGATCTACTTTGGTTTGATTGATTTTGGATTGTGGATGATGATTTGTTTTACTTTTATTTCTATTTGAATGGTTGTTGATGAATCATTTTGCGAGCTTACTACATGAGATTGAATTCTTTCTATTCGGTTTTGGTGTGTGGATATGTACAATGGTTTGGTATGAATGGTGGTGCTAGTGGATAAATTTTACAATTTTTCTTGAGATATTGGTTTGTGGAAAGATTTGTGGATATGAGAGCTTTATTGGCTTTATTATGCTCAATTGTTTGGTGGTGTTGTATTGATGTGTAGTAGGTGCAAATAAGGAATGGAGAGCAGTTTGATCATGTCTACCGATGGGTAACACCTTCTATCGTTTCTCCTACCATTTAGTTTCAATTCAATTGTTCTTGGCATGTAGATTGTTAATTAAGATGTTGTGTGCTTGTGTTGTGTGTGTGTATGATGAACCCAAACGAGAATTGAAGATTTGAAACATGATCTACTTTGTAAGGCTTAAAATTTGCTTTGACCAATGATAGGGCATAATCTAGTTGTAAGGCGTGCTCGAATTGAACTTTTGAATGGCCGAGTTTTGTGCGAGGTTAATGCTTAGGACTTGACAAAAGCCGAGAGTTTTTTAGCCTTGATATTGTCATACTTTGATCGGTTGTGAGTGGCAAGGTTGAGAGCACAAAATCTAGAACTTGAATATATTCTCTATCTATTGGACACGAGTTTGGTAACTAAAAGATGATCTTGGGCCATCGATTCTTAGTCCTTCCTTTCACTTCGGGAGTATAAGGTTGGTGATAACTCTCATAAAGAGTTATCTTTTAATTCCTTCTTAGGAATTATAGATGTTGTTTTGAATAAGTTACTTAGTAATCAAAGTCCTTTCTGCATGTTTTTGGTATCTTTGTAAATAGGTCATGTTATTTTTAACTTATGCAAGTATTAATAAGTTTTTGCAAGCTTTTGGTGAATTTTAGTTCAAGTTCTGAAAGCTAGAGCTTACCAGCCGCATGCTGATAGAAGATATGCTTGAGCATGGGAAATGCATGATTGGAAGGAAGGATATTTTCTCTCTCCGGGACCACTCAGAGACAAGGATAAAGGTCCTTTTTGATCTTGTCTGCTGGGAAGACAGGTGGCACTGAAGGAAGCCGATCCCTTGTCTGAAGGAAACAGTGACATTTGCACACGTGGATGCATCATGGAAGAGAGAATGAGATCAACGGTTGTGAAAAAGAAAATATCAAACAAAGGCTTGACACTTTTGGAAGACAATTACAACAACACACGAACGGAGAGCAGAGGTGCCTGGAGATCGAGCTTGGAGAGGAAGTAATCGGAGCACGAAAGGATCATCGTCTATAGTTTGATATTAGATTTTCAAGCTGTATTTTGATGATGAATGATCTTATGCTTTTAGTTCTTTTATTTTTTAATATGAGCTAACTCTATTTAGCACTTGGGTTGTGGAACAAAACATCATTTGCTTGAATATATGTTAGAATCAAGTTTTACATGACTGAACTTATCTTTGATCCTGTTTTCAATCGTTTCTTGAGCACGACAGTGAATAGAAATCCATCACTTATGGAGACCGAAAGGTGAAATAGGCCGAGGGGATCTAGATAATTGTGTTAATTTCATAGACATATGAGATGGCATAACTTAACCGAGCTTAGTTTGATTGCTTCATCATCCAATCATTGAGAGAGGCATATACATATGAATCCTGGTGAGAGGTGTGTAGATCTAGTAGAACGACAGTTTGCTAGGCAGGTTTAGAAAAAGTTCTAAGGTTTAGGGATATGCGAGACATAAACTCTAGCATATAGGATAGCAGTGATGAATTGTATTCCATAACCCGAGTGTGTTTTCTAGTACTTGTGAACCCATTTATAACATTTATATTCATTTTGTGGAACGAGGAAATATTACTGATCATAGCTTTAGTAGGAATCATAGTTTATGCATATTTATGTTTTGAGTAGAAGTTAGAAACAACAACTCTTGATTTACAAACAATTCTTAGTGCACGATTTAGACAATCACTCCCTTGGGTTCGATATCTGGTCTCACTTGACTATATTACTTGTGGATTGTGTATACTTGCACATTGGTTTTGTAGTCACACTATAGTTCACAACAAGTTTTTGGCGCCGTTGCCGGGGAGAGATTAAATTTAAATCTGAATGCTTTTGAATTGTTTGAGTATTATATTATATGATCGATCTGATTGTGGAAACTAATCATTTTCATAATGCAGAAAGATCAGTAGTTTATGAGTGAAAAGATTGTAAGAGAACTATTTCCATTTGATCCAGAAATTGAGAGGACTTTTAGAAGGAACAGAAGGAAACAGAAAATCAGAAAGATGGCTGATGAACAACCAGAGAGAGAGATTGATGAGAAAGATAGAATAATCAGATCATTCATGACACCAAGATTTGCTGATTTTAATCCTGGGGTGGTGAGGCCTGAAGTGCAGGCACAACACTTTGAGCTGAAACCAGTTATGTTCCAGATGTTACAAAGTTTGGGACAGTTCAGTGGACAAGCCTCAGAGGATCCCCACCTTCACTTAAGATCATTCTTTGAGGTATGTGACAATTTTAAACTGCAAGGAGTAACGCCTGAGGCATTGAGGATGTGCCTATTCCCTTTCTCTTTGAGGGATAGTGCTAAGACTTGGCTCACAAATTTAACACCAGGATCTGTAACAACTTGGAATGAGCTAGCTGAGACTTTCCTGATAAAGTATTTTCCTCCTGCCAGGAACGCCAGATGTAGAAATGCTATTATGTCCTTTAAACAGGAATGTGATGAGTCAGTCAATGAGGCATGGGAAAGGTACAAAGAACTACTGAGAAGATGTCCAAATCATGGAATCCCTTATGGTATCCAGATAGAGATTTTTTACAATGGACTGCTTGGAAACTGTAGGATGATGATTGATGCTACTGCAGGAGGAGCTCTGTTGGACAAAACTTATGATGAAGCTTGTGAAATTTTGGACAAAGTAGCTGCAAACAATTATCTGTGGGCAAACTCTAGAGCAGCAGCTGTAGCCACTCCAAAAGTTGCAGGGGTCTTAGAAGTGGATCCTATTCAGGTTCTTACTGCACAAATGGAAGCTCTGGGAGCAACCATGAAGAGCATAGAGAAAAACACTAGTCAAGCTATGGTTTCCCCGATGTCAACTGAAATTGCAATGGTTCTGAGTTGTATTTATTGTGGGGAAGGACATCAATTTGAGGAATGCCCTTCAAATCCAGTATATGTGTGCTATATGGGAAATAGGCCTCAGCAGTACCAGGGAAACAATAACCCCTTTTCAAACACTTATAATCCAGGGTGGAGGAACCATCCTAATCTTTCATGGTCTGGGCAGGGAAATCAAAATGCTGGAACACGGGACCAGCATAATAACTTTAACAAAGGTGGATATAATCAGTATAACCAGCAGCAGAACAATCAACAGCAAAGTGGTCAGCATCAAAGTTTAGAGGCACCACCTCAGAAACCTGAGAAAACCATGGAAGAAATGATGAAGGAGTTTACGGCAAAGAATGAAGTAAGACTGAAAAGCCAGGATGCTTTGATACAGAGTCAAGCTTCTTCATTAAGGAATTTGGAGGTTCAGATGGGTCGGTTAGCTAATGATATCAGGAATAGACCACAGGGAAGCTTACCCAGTAATACAGAGAACCCAAGAGGGGGAAATGAGCCGTGCAAAGTAGTCAGTTTGAGAAGTGGAAAACAGACTGAAGAGAAACCAAATGAAATACATCAAAAAGCGATGGAATGGAACTAAAGCACAGAGGGAGGGAAAAGCTCCCATTAGAGAAACCTATCCAATAATTAATGAGGAGTTGGTAAACCAAGAAAAGCCTATTGAAGCTTCTGAAGGAAATTTACCAACTAGTAAAAGGAAATAAGTGGAAGATGACTGCAATCTACCTCAACCACCATACCCTATCAGATTCAAAAAGCAGAAAGAAGAGGAGCAGTTCAAAAAGTTCCTGGACATGCTCAAGCAAATCCACATCAATGTACCTTTGGTGGAAGCTCTGGAACAAATGCCAACTTATGTGAAATTTCTGAAGGACATTTTGACTAAAAAGAAAAGGCTGAAGGAGTTTGAGACTGTGTCTCTGTTTGAGGAAGTTAGTGGACCATTGAGGAGGCAAATTCCAGCAAAATTAAAGGATCCAGAGAGCTTCACAATTCCCTGCTCAATTGGGGGAAGGGATGTAGGAAGAGCATTATGTGATCTTGGAGCTAGTGTGAACTTGATGCCACTTTCAATCTTTAAGAAGCTGGGTATAGGAGGAGCAAGACCAACAACCATCACTTTGCAGCTTGCAGATAGATCAACTGTTCACCCAGAGGGATAGATTGAAGATGTACTGGTTAGAGTGGATAAGTTCATTTTCCCCGCAGACTTTATCATTCTAGATTATGAAGCTGATAGAGAAGTACCCATCATCCTGGGGAGACCTTTCTTAGCCACAGGAAGAACATTGATTGATGTGGAAAAAGGGGAATTGATTATGAGAGTTCATGAAGAGCATGCTACTTTTAACCTGTACAATACCATGAAGTTACCCGATGAATCAGAAGACTATTTTAACATTGGAATATTGGAATCCATTATAGCAGAACATGTGGAAGAATTGCAGCAGGAAGAATGTGAGAATGGAGATATGACTGATGAGAATGTTGTGGCATGGGTTGACCATGGTGCAAAGTTTGGGGGGTACAAAGCTAATTTAGAATCCCTGGATCATATGAATAGAGAACAGAAGGAACCAAAGTCTTCACTTGAAGATCCCTCTGAACTAATACTCAAGCCTCTGCCAAATCACTTGAAATATGTGTATCTGGGAGAAGCAGACACTCTACCTGTGATAATTGCTTCTAATTTGAAAGATGAGGATGAACAGAAGCTGATGCACATGCTTAGGAAACATAAACAGGCAATTGGGTGGACCATATCAGATATCAAGGGAATAAGCCCTACAATTTGCATGCATAAGATATTGTTGGAAGATGGGATCAAGAACTCGGTGCAGCCACAAAGAAGGCTCAACCCCAACATGAAGGAAGTTGTGAAAAAAGAAATCATCAAATGGTTGGATGCAGGGATCATTTTTCCTATTTCAGACAGTTCATGAGTGAGTCCAGTGCAATGTATACCCAAGAAAGGAGGAGTTACTGTGGTACAGAATGAGAAGAATAAAATGATAGCTACAAGGACAGTTTCTGGGTGGAGGATCTGCATAGATTACAGGAAGTTGAATGATGCCACCAGAAAGGATCATTTTCCACTACCTTTTGTAGATCAAATGCTGGACAGATTGGCTGGTCAGGATTACTATTGCTTCTTGGATGGGTATTCGGGGATATCATCAAATTGCCATAGCTCCAGAACATCAGAGTTTAACTACATTCACCTGTCCTTTTGGGACCTTTGCATTTAGAAGAATGCCATTCAGTCTTTGCAATGCTCCAGCAACTTTTCAGCGTTGCATGATCTCTATATTCTCTGAGATGATTGAGAATGGTTTAGAAGTATTCATGGATGACTTCTCAGTCTTTGGAAAGGATTTTAACACTTGTTTGGGAAATCTTGAGAGAGTGTTGCAGCTTTGTGAGAAGTCACAGTTGGTTTTAAACTGGGAGAAATGTTGCTTCATGGTGCAGCAAGGGGTAGTTCTAGGGCACAAGATTTCAAACAAAGGCATCGAGGTTGATCCTGCAAAGATTGAAGTAATAGACAGAATGCCAATTCCAAGTTCAGTGAAAGCAGTTAGAAGCTTTTTGGGCCATGCTGGTTCTTATAGAAGGTTTATTAAGGATTTCTCCAAGATAGCCAAGCTATTATCTGAACTGCTAGAACAAGACAGAAAGTTTGATTTCAGCAGTGATTGTATGAAGGCATTTACCAAGTTGAAAGCTGCATTGGTTACAGCTCCCATAATGCAACCACCAAATTGGGATGAACCCTTTGAGTTGATGTGTGATGCAAGTAATTATGCAGTTGGAGCAGTGCTAGGACAGAGAAAGGATAAGATTTTTAGATCTATTTACTATGCTAGCAAGACAATGGATGGTGCACAGAGAAACTATACCACTAAAGAGCTGTTGGCAGTGGTATTTGCCTTTGATAAGTTCAGATCCTATTTAGTTGGGGCCAAGGTAATTGTATTCACTGATCATTCTGCAATCAAGTACTTAATGGCTAAGAAAGATGCAAAACCAAGGCTCATCAAATGGATACTTCTTCTGCAAGAATTCAATTTGGAAATCAATGATAGAAAAGGAACAGAGAATCAAGTTGCTGATCATTTGTCAAGACTGGAAAATCCATTTGGAGTGGATGACACAGAACAGATTAATGATGCTTTTCCAGATGAACAACTCATGGCATGCAAAGAAGATGCACCCTGGTTTGCAGACATTGCAAATTATCTTGCTACAGGTCAAAAGCCATATGGTTTGCATGGACAGCAGTTGAAAAGGTTTCTACATGATGCAAAGTTCTATTATTGGGATGATCCAACTTTATATAGATTGGGCCCTGATCAGATTTTCAGAAGATGCGTTCCAGATTACAAGATTCCAGAAATTTTGACTGAATGCCATGCTTCAGCATATGGAGGGCATTTTGGGGGACAGAGAACAGCTGCCAAAGTGTTGCAGTCAGGGTTTTATTGGCCAAGGATTTTCAAAGATGCTTTTGAGTTTGTGAAGAGCTGTGATAGATGCCAAAGAGTGGGGAATTTTCCAGCCAAGAATGCTATGCCTCTTAACAACATAGTGGAAGTAGAACTATTTGATGTGTGGGGTATGGATTTCATGGGGCCATTTCCCTCTTCTTTTGGAAATGAATATATTTTATTAGCTGTTGATTATGTATCTAGGTGGGTAGAAGCTTGTGCTTGTGTTCACAATGATGCTGCTACTGTAATCAGATTTTTGCACAAGAACATCTTTACAAGGTTTGGGACTCCAAGGGCTATCATTAGTGATGAGGAAACACATTTCATTAATAAGAGTTTGGCTGCTCTTCTAGCCAAGTACAACATTAACCACAAAGTTTCAACTGCCTACCACCCGCACACCAATGGACTTGCTGAATTGTCCAACAGAGAGATAAAGAGTGTGTTGGAGAAGGTTGTAAACACTACAAGAAAGAACTGGTCTAAACATCTGGATTATTCATTGTGGGTTTACAGGACAACCTATAAAACACCTTTGGGGATGTCTCCTTATAGGATTGTATTTGGGAAGGCTTGTCATTTGCCCCTGGAAATGGAGCATAAGGCATTCTGGGCCACCAGGAAATTGAATCTCAATCCTAAGTCAAGTGGAGAAAAGAGGATGCTGCAGCTCAATGAACTGGAAGAATTGAGGATTCAAAGCTATGAGAATGCAAAGATTTACAAGGAAAAAGTGAAGAGATGGCATGATAGCAAGATTGTAAATAGGCATTTGGAAGAAGGGCAGCAAGTTTTACTTTTCAAAGCTAGGCTGAGGCTGTTTCCTGGCAAGTTAAAGTCCAGATGGTCAGGACCTTTCACTTTGGTGAAGATTTACCCTCATGGGGCCGTGGAACTGAAAGATGAAGGCACAGGAGATACATTTAAAGTTAATGGACAGAGGGTTAAGCAATATTATGAAGGAGGGTGGAGCAAGCTGAAGGCTTCTTGCATGTTGGACGAACCTTAAAGTGAGGTAGCCTAAGCCAAAATGAGGATTAGATGAAGCATGTGGTGATGGCTTAGGATGTTTATTTTAATTCTGCATTTACTTTCTTGTCTAGTTAAATTTAAATTTTCTGTGAATAAATCTTAGGAATGGTTGAATGCTACTGCCTGTAAGTAGAATGATTATTGAGCACTTGTTTTTAATTTCATAAAGTAGACTTAGTATTTTATTTGGTAATAGTATTTTGAGTATTTAGAATTTATTCCATAAGATTAGTACGTAAACATAAAAAAAAAGAAGAAAAGACAAACAGTGATTTTGGAAAGTTTGTGGATAGGGATTAAACACATAGCCGTTGAGGAGAGAGAGTGCGATTATCCCTAGGAATGACGGTTTAGGAAAGTTACTTTTTGAATTGAAAGGAAAGATTGTGTCTAATCAAGGGAAGTTGAAGGGTTTCCTTATTTCTGATGTTTATTTTTGCTTTAAGTGGGGTTATTTATATATTGTACATATTGTTGCACAACTTCAAAAACACTCCGACTTTAGCAAATTTGGCAGAGGAAACCGGGAAACTTTGTGCATAAATTAAGACGTTTGTGTCGAATAACAGGTAAAGTTTCTTGTTTCACTTTACTTTCTTACATGTGGGTATTAAAATTCTGTCTTGAACTTGGTTTTCTTCGTTCTTGTTTGATTCCGCAACGAAGAATGGCTGGTATGTCTGCGTCTTTGAAATTTTTGTTGAATTGTTGTCTGTGCTTAGGATTAAAACTCTCTGTCCGCATGATTTTGAACCCATGAACTTGAATAAAGAAATGTTATATTCGCTTTGGTTTATGTGATCATTGCGAGTAGTATGCAGTAGTTCTGACAAGTTTATGCTAGGGCTCGAGATAATTTCAAAATTTTTAATTTGTTGCACGAAACTTTGAGTGAACTCAAAGTTTGGGGGTGAAAATGTTGATTTGAAAAGAAAATTTTAAGCAATCAAATGCCATATCTTGCTCTTGGGATTTGGAGTCTGAAATTTGCTTTTTGTAGATTTGAACATGAGGACGAAGCAAAGCGGGAAGAAGAGACCAGGGATGGAAGTTGAGTCCCCTGTGACGACTCCAGAAAAGGCGAGCCCAGCTTCATCAAAACCCAAGATTACCAAAAAGGCAAAGAAGTCGGAGCCTACTCCACCATTGAGGAGGTCAAGCAGGGCTGCTGTCTCAATCATGGCTCAGAGGAACGCGAAGTTACCACCCACTAGTGCAGAGAATCCAGTGGAGATTCCTGATGAGCCAACCAAGAAGCCTAAGATTGTGGGCACCAAGCCCAAGAAAGGAGACCTGATGGATTTGGTTGACACAGCCACATCAAAATTTGCTCCTGTAACTGTAAAGAAACCCGCGAAAGAAGTCGTTGCTGAAGAAAAGGAAGATGCACAATCTGAAGATGCGGGATCTGAGGGAGAGGAAAGTGTGGATGGCCAGTCTGAGGAGCCAGAAGCAGAACATGGATTAGAACAACCGGAGAATGAAGCTGTGGAAACCGAGGTAGAGGGCAATGCTGAAGGCCAGTCTGAAGAGCCGGAAAGCAAGCACGAGTCAGAGAAATCAGAGGGTGATGCTGATAGTACAAAGGAAACAGAGGGAAGCCAGTCTGAAGAGCCTGTAGTGGAGAGTGAGCCCAGTGCTCAGAAGAGTTCGGAGACCCAGAGTCAGCCTCTTCCTAAAGAGAAGGAAGTGAGTGAGAGCATCGAAGTTGAAGAGGAAGCTGAAGCAGTCAATGCTACAGCATCGCAATAGCAAGCAGCCACATCTGGTGGAAAACCAACTACAAAAGAAAAGAAACCTGTACCAGAGAAGAAGCCAACATCCAAGAAGAGGAAGCGAGTGGAAACCATTGAAGATGACAAGGGGATTTTGAGGAATAAGAATACTGAAAAGCGTGTGAAGCAAGTTGTTGCCAAGGAAGTGGGAGACAATTCTATGAAGAGGTCCGACAACGCAAGACAAAAGGAGATTAAGCGTGGCAAGGCCAAGGTTGTAGAGTTGTCTGCAGAAGAGATTGACAGGATCTCCGAAATTTTCATCAAAGCTCCATCAGAATAGAATGCAAGAGCTTGCGAGCCGCAAGTTCAATTTAGAACGGGGATTCAAGGATCTGTCTAAACTGCCTGAAGGAGTTCTCAGAAGTGTTGCACAACAAGGATGGGAGCCCTTCGTGATCATGCAGCCTCCACCGATTATCGCTTTGGTTAGGGAAATTTATGCAAATTGTGTGCAGTCTACGGGGGTGGATTATGAATACAGGGCCACCGTCCGAGGAAAGGAGTGTAGGGTTTTTCCGTGAACCGAATCACCAAAACCAAACTAAACCGGATCAATTTATGGATATTGCACATAATTCAAATTCACAAAACCCTAGCATGCTCCTATGAATTTAATAACCAGTATTGTGGATTTAGGGATTACCGTTATTCCATCGAGTCTATACCGATATTTTGCGTTTGAATTCCAAACTCCAATTCAACCACGCAATTCGATTTTATCTGCGGAAGTAGAAATTAGCAATCTAATTTCTAGATAAATTCTAAAATAAGAAAGTAGAAGAGAAGAAAATCTTGTTCTCCAGATCAGATCTTCAGGGCTGTGTCCCAATGCTGTTCAGATCTACTATTGGTGAGGACTCCGTTGATCTGTATTCTGAGCAGGACCAGAATCGAAATTCTCCTCCTTTTCTTCTCCAAAAATGGCGCCCCTCTCTCTCTCTAGGTTTAGTGTGTTTCAACTGTGTTACAAATTATGAGAGAGAGCTGTCTATTTATAGACCTAGGGTTGTAAACCCTAATTGGCCTTTTTGGGCTCAATTCAGCATATTTAATTTGGGCCAGACCTGGGACCTAATGCAAATAATAAAGTGGGCCTATAAATTAATTAATTCCCATGTCCACAACCCATGACACAATTAATTAATTAATATTAATTCTTTTTCACCACAGAATTAATACTGACCTACCCCTTTATTACCACATTATGAGAACGGACTGCATTGATTGAGAATCCCCATATTTAAGGTTACCAGACATCCATTAATTAATCGGAGCCTCTGACAAGATCTAACTACAATTAATTAATATCTTATAATTCCTGAGTAGTACCACT
>JAPKLW010000707.1:133133-188481 GCA_026898455.1 Plectranthus barbatus
CAAACCTTATCACTCGTGCCTGAAATTAATCAGCCTGCAGGACTTTGACACGATGAATGTTATTGAGCTCCTCAGGGAATGTCCCCATCCTATTACTCGAATATGGTTACCTAAACCCAGTTTCAGGCGGTACTACACGAACTGCTGTTACCCAAGATGCGGATATACGAGCACGTTACTTAGGCTCTCCACCATGGGAAGTCAAAGCAACAGCCAATCCGTGCAAACCCCTGAACCTTTGTTAGGGTTTGGACTCAATCAATATAACGAGATCTTGTATTCGCTGATGTCAGACAGACGAATACATCTCACTGCGTTCCATCAATACGCCACCTCTGCATACTAGCATGTCAAGTAACCAAGATAGACTACTTATTCCGACAATGCCGTAGCCATCCGGACAGACGTATCCTCATACGCTGTCTCGGCTATGATTAGGTTTATGTCTCACTTGGTCAAGTGCTCATACTGTCTTCTGCGATCTACAACACGCATTATGATCGTCCCTATCGGTGAGACAAGAGGATACCATTGTTCATACATGTAAGATTGTTAACAGATAGGAGAAATAAACCGTTGTATACTCATTATAATAAATGCTTTCAGTATACAAAACCCATCAAGGAGGCGGTGTTGAACCCCAGAACAGTGCACAAAATCTATGGCACGCATCCACCACAGACTGATACTTTCTTTGATTTGTTGAACTCAGCCACGAAGGAGCAGTTGGATGAAGCTCTGAGTGTTGTATCAGTGCTGGGAGCACGTTGGGTGGATGAAACCAAGGATAATCTTTCTGCGTTGGCCAGCTTTTTGACAACTGAAGCCAACATTTGGATTCATTTTCTGAGGAACCGAATCAGTTCAACGACCCACAATACTTTGGTAGGACAGGATCGAATTTTGATGGTAGCTGCGATAGTGAAGGGCGATCCAATTGACATTGCGCCATTTATCATCGATTTAGTTGGTGTCCAAGCTTATAAGAAGGCTGAACCACTGTTTTGTCCGTCACTAATTTCTGAACTTTGCAAGCAGGCCGGAGTTCCTTTCCATGCAGAGGAGCCGAGGAGCATAGCAAAAAGCTATTCCAACATTCCGTACCTGACAAAGCGCCATGCTGCCGCACAAGCCCGAGCTCAAGGAGAGGAGACTGCCGGAGCAGGCAACTCAATGGAGGCTCTACAGCGGGAACTTTCAAAGATCAAAGCAAAGCAAGTGAAGCTGTTGAAAGGATTCCGGATGATGCACAAGGTGCTACTGAAAGTCAAAATCCAAACTGCCAGAATGTTGAAGAAGAAGGGTGGTCGTGTCAAGGTGAAGAAAGCCGCGGATGGGTCAGCTTGATGGAAGGGGTCTTTTCTAACCTTTCTATGTATTTGCAAAAACAATTTCTGCTTTAGTTTATGTGACTTCTGTTTTTATGATTATCGTCTTTTGATTTTGTTTGGTGGTTGTCTGATTTTCATGCTTATTCTGTGTTAAAGCTGAAGTCTCGGTTGGTTATATAATAATAAGTCTTAAGTTTAGTAGTGTGTTCTCCTCTTGCCCGATGATGTCTCGTTTTTCCTTATTCCTTCTGTTCCATGTCTGTTGATGATCATGATTGTTGAGAGTCAATCCTCGTATAATTTCGTTGTTTAACTGTGTACATGATATCGAGATCTGCGAAACAGAGTTTGCATGCAACATTGTTTTTGAATAAACCTGATATGCTAGACATATGCTTGAGCTTAGCTGGTACTGCTTCTTGGACTTCATATTGTGAAATGTCATCTACCCTAGGTTCAATCTTGGTCAAGATGAGTTAGGTCTAAGCATACTACTTAGAGATGATTAAGGCAGTCGCTTGATCTTTGTGCCTTCAGATAATTCATTGGTTATGATTTCATATTCCTTTGCACCTAGATTTCGAGTCCGAGCCTTTTTCTTGTTTACACCCACTTCATGTTAAGCCATTTTCCAAACAGGTCCTAGTCTAGAGGGTTGTCCCGATCTAGTTCTAATCTAACATTGAGGACAATGTTCTGTTCAAAATTTGGGGGGTGTCACTTCAAGCCGAAGTGTTAACTTGCTACCCTTATTTAAAAAAAAAAGATAAGAAAAGATAGGCATTTTGGCATGAAAAAAAAAAGAAAGAAAAAGAGAATAGGCAGTTGTGTTAGCCTATAAAATGTTTGAAATAAAGCTAATTTCCACATTATTTGTTGGGGATTTAGCCAAGTGTTAGTAATAGCCAACTGCTAAAAAAAAAAAAAAGGTTATAGAAAGAATATTGAAATAAGTCCAAGGGTAGAATAAGAAGGACAACACCTCTAGACTTAAAGTCACTCTTTCCAAATTTTCTCACCACAAACCTTGGCCTAACATTAGAAGCTGTGGAAGTCCTTTTGATCTAAGTGGGATGTGAAGCCTATTAGTTGAGAACAAGAGAGGATGATTGGGTAGGAAAAGAAACATGGCATTGATGATCATTGAGGCTTGAATAAGTAGTTAAGGTTAAGCTCAGCTATGATTTGGCTATCTTAAAATCTGATTTACTTTTCTGTGAACATTGGATTGTAAGATTTTGGTGAGTGTGCATTGTTAAACTTTGTAAAGAACGAGGACTGAAGTTGAACAATCGGAAGAATCACCATTCATATTTTCTTGTTGATCTTTGCTGACGGCTGAATAAAAAGGAGACATACTATTCTAGCTTATTACTTAAGAAATTTAGGATCTATGGTTTGAGTCTATTTTGGTTGTTTAAGGACAAACAACATCTTAAGTTTGGGGGGGGGGGTGATAACTCTCATAAAGAGTTATCTTTTGATTCCTTCTTATGAATTTTAGATGTTGTTTTGAATAAGTTATTTAGTAATCAAAGTCCTTTCTGCATGTTTTTGGTATCTTTGTAAATAGGTCATGTTATTTTTAACTTATGCAAGTATTAATAAGTTTTTGCAAGCTTTTGGTGAATTTTAGTTCAGGTTCTGAAAGCTAGAGCTTACCTGCCGCATGCTGATAGAAGATATGCTTGAGCATGGGAAATGCATGATTGGAAGGAAGGAGATTTTCTCTCTCCGGGACCACTCAGAGACAAGGATAAAGGTCCTTTTTGATCTTGTCTGCTGGGAAGACAGGTGGCACTGAAGGAAGTCGATCCCTTGTCTAAAGGAAACAGTGACATTTGCACACGTGGATGCATCATGGAAGAGAGAAGGAGATCAACGACTGTGAAAAAGAAAATATCAAACAAAGGCTTGACACTTTTGGAAGACAATTACAACAACACACAAACGGAGAGCAGAGGTGCCTGGAGATCGAGCTTGGAGAGGAAGTAATCGGAGCACAAAAGGATCATCGTCTATAGTTTGATTTTAGATTTTCAAGCTGTATTTTGATGATGAATGATCTTATGCTTTTAGTTCTTTTATTTTTGAATATGAGCTAACTCTATTTAGCACTTGGGTTGTGGAACAAAACATCATTTGCTTGAATATATGTTAGAATCAAGTTTCGCATGATTGAACTTATCTTTGATCATGTTTTCAATCGTTTCTTGAGCACGACAGTGAATAGAAATCCATCACTTATGGAGACCGAAAGGTGAAATAGGCCGAGGGGATCTAGATAATTGTGTTAATTTCATAGACAAATGAGATGGCATAACTTAACCGAGCTTAGTTTGATTGCTTTATCATCCAATCATTGAGAGAGGCATAGACATATGAATCCTGGTGAGAGGGTGTAGATCTAGTAGAACGACAGTTTGCTAGGCAGGTTTAGAAAAAGTTCTAAGGTTCAGGGATATGCGAGACATAAACTCTAGCATATGGGATAGCAGTGATGAATTGTATTTCATAACCCGAGTGTGTTTTCTAGTACTTGTGAACCCATTTATAGCATTTATGTTCATTTTGTGGAACGAGGAAATATTACTGATCATAGCTTTAGTAGGAATCATAGTTTATGCATATTTATGTTTTGAGTAGAAGTTAGAATCAACAACTCTTGATTTACAAACAATTCTTAGTGCACGATTTAGACAATCACTCCCTTGGGTTCGATATCTGGTCTCACTTGACTATATTACTTGTGGATTGTGTATACTTGCACATTGGTTCTGTAGTCACACTATAGTTCACAACAGTTGTTGATATCATAATTCTTCCCTTCATACCCTTGTTTCCCGTGATTGTGCTTAAATGGAGAATTTTCTTTGAAATTATTAGGACAAAATTTGGGGGGAATGAGTGTATGACGGTGAATACGGAGATGAGAGTTGGGATGGAATCATTTGGTATCTTTGAGTTGTGATTGTTGAGGCAATAAAAGTATTGATTGTAGGATTGATTTGAATCCTAGAAAAAGGGGTACCAACAAAAAATTTGGGTACTTAAGAAAAAAAAAAAGAGAAAAGAGAAGAAGAAAAAGAAAAGCATCATGAATGAAAAAAAAATGATGGTACTAGAAAAAATGAGAAAAAGAAAGAAAAGAAAAAAATATACAAGAGAGTTGATTGATGAAAAAGCCTCAAGGTTAGAAGTGGATTGAAGAGAATAAGTTTGGGGGTTTTGGGATATGGAGAAGTTCGTCACTTTAGCCCAAAACCACCTACCTTTTAGTAAGCCACGTTATAACCAGAAACAAAGACCTTTTTTTATTTTAGGAGCCAACTCATTGTAGTATAGTGGTGAGAATTGTTTCAAGCCTATGGAAATTGTGCTCGAAATCTTACGAATGAGTGAATTCATCAAACCCTAAACACGTAAGGGAGTGCTTTCATTTCTTTATCCAATGTTGATGAGTGGTTTGAGTCGTTAGCATTAACCGTATCACAAAGTTAGGTGATAATCTCGTTCGATAAGAGCATGCCAAGATGACTATGATGAGCTATGAGGTTGTTTGATGAGGTTTATTGATTGCTTTACTTTGTTTTGATTGAGGACAATCAAAGGTTCAAGTTTGGGGGATTATAATATGTGTGTAAAATGACCTATTTTTCGATGTGTGAGCGTGCATGTTTGTGGCCATTTTACCCTCATATCATATGTTTTCGTTGTTCTTTTGTCTTGTTTTTGTGTTTTTGTGTTTGAAATGTTGTAGGACGTGTTTTGAGCATAATATGACATATTTAATGGAGTTTTTGGAGGAAAATTGTCCGAGTTTGGAGTTCGAGGAGGTTAGGTTCGTCCGAGCGGAGCAAAAGGAGAGTTTCGGAGGCTTGGAGGAGTTGCCCGACCGAGCAAAGCAGGCTCGGCCGAGCTGAGCCGGACAGAGGGCTCGCTCGGCCGAGCAGTGCAGGCTCGACCGAGCCATGCTGACAGAGAGCAGGCTCGGTCGAGCGGATCTGGCTTGACCGAGCCAGATCATGTTTCCCAGGTTCTCTACAGTTTCCAGGAAGGCTCGGGCGAGCCATGGATGGCTCGGGCAATCCGATGCCCTGTTTGCTTGCTTATAAAAGGGGGAAAATCACTTAATTGAAGAACTTTTGACCAAAATTAGAATAACCGTCACGAAACTTCTCCCTAGATTCATCTCAAAACCTCTCCCCAACCAAAATCAAGGGGAATCAAGCCACATTCCATCCATTTGGTGAAGATTGAAGAAGGAAGAGAGGTAGATTGGATTCAAAGAAGACAACCGAAGAAGATCAATCGTTGACCTTGAAGTTTTGTAATGAATTCTTTCAATTTCCAATTTGTAATGTACTTAACTCAAGGTATGAAGAACTAATTTCATTAGTGAGTGTTGTATTATGGATATTGTGATGGATTGAATCGATTATGCTTGTTTACTTTCCTATGAGGGGTTGATTTGCACTTGAGCTTTTTCTTGCCTATTAGGTGTAGGTAATAGCCAGCCTTTAGGTAGTTGACGTGAACGTTGCAGCCAACACGCGGATGGAATCGTTGTGATAAGTGCATAATCTTATAGTTCTAGTTCCAATCCTTGTGCGGGGCTAGGATTGTAGGGCGATAATCGACGGTCGGTTGGGAGTGGCCTAGGAGTTAATAACATAGTTGTTTGCAATTCCTAGTGTCATCTACTGCTAGTTATTCGTAGCAAGTGACTAGCGACATTAGAGTTGGTTGCTCAACCTCATAGGAATGAAAATTCGTTTGCAACATAACTTGGTTTAATTCGGAACAATTAAAGTTTACAAACAGTCACTATCTTCTAAGATTAACGGATTTGTTATCTTAATCTACCTACACCATCGATTGATTGGAGAAATTAGAAATTTGTTTAGTAATTGATTGTTTGCATTTAAAGCTTTGTTACGATTCATTGCCTAGATAGATGAAAATCAACGACTTTTGTGTAACCTAGCTATTGATACCCTTCAATTGAGTAGAAGATATCCACTTGAGCAAATTAGAAAAGAGACCGGATTGATAAATTTAACGTGTTCATTGTGTGTGCTTTACACGGCTACCACTTCCCCAATGACTTTCACGTAAGCAGTGGCCACGAGAGGTGCTAAATAAAAAGTATAGGCTATAAAATACGTACATGTAGAAAGTTTAAAATCAAAGTATACATGATAGTCGAGTAAGCCATAATAGATGTTTGAGTCCCAACCTCAAAATACAAAAATTGTTGAGATATGAATATTTAGATTGATATGATCATATCTTCTAGATATATTAGAGATATGGTGTGAAGATATAGATGTAATTATTTTATTTTC
Source organism: Plectranthus barbatus (assembly GCA_026898455.1). Classification (NCBI taxonomy): domain Eukaryota; kingdom Viridiplantae; phylum Streptophyta; class Magnoliopsida; order Lamiales; family Lamiaceae; genus Plectranthus; species Plectranthus barbatus. Next base: position 139,813 of record JAPKLW010000707.1, read on the forward strand.
AATCTAGGGTTAGGATTTCTAGGGTTTCCCCTTCCAATATATATGTATCATTGGCTTGTATAATTTGTGTACACGTATATTTTCTTAATGAAAAGAGCTATCTCTCGTACATAATTCTACATGGTATCAGAGCCAGGTTCGGTTTGATGTACGTGGGACCCGATTTGTCCTATGATAGGACTTGATGTATCTCGATAATAGGACTGATTTATCCCGATAATGGGACTTGATGGGACTTTCTATTTATCCCAATAATGGGACTTGATATATCCCGATGATGGGATCCCCGTAAAGCTCCACGCTGTGCGTAAGGGGGGTGTGTTGAATGTCCCACATTGGCCATGGACCTTGGAGTATACCACTATATAATAGTGGAGATCCCCTCTCCTTACAAGCCGGTTTTGTAGGGAGAAGTGGGGAACTTTACATGGTACCAGAGCAATCGGTTCTAAACCAATAGCTTCCGCGTTCCTTTTAGCTCGTTGCGTTCGATCATGGCGGATAAGGTTAGAGTTTTCAATGATCTCATGTCTCCCGACTACATAGGGTTGTCCGACAACCCGTCGCATGTGTATGTCACTGATCTTCTAGATGATGGAAACTATGGGGATTGGTGCGATGAAATGAGTAATTGCCTCCTCACCAAGAATAAACTTGGTTTTGTAGACGGATTGCTGCCAATGCCGGAGAAAGACTCGCCGGACCTAGTTCTGTGGAAGCGGTGCAACGCCATGGTAAAAGGTTGGCTTGTCGTAGCCATGGACAAGGAGATTCGAAACAGTGTTAAACACGCCAAAACGGCTCGCGAAATATGGAGTGATTTGGAAGAAAGGTTTGACAAAAAAAGTGCACCAAAAGTATACGAATTGAAGAGGAATCTTACCCTCACAAGACAAGAAAAATTGTCGGTTTCGGCATACTACACCAAGATGAAAGCAATATGGGACGAAATAGATGCTGTATCGGTCATGCCAAGATGCACATGTGGAAAGTGCACCTGTGAAATGGCGAAGTTGTTTGCTGCAAAGGTCGAAAAGGAGAGGATCTATGAATTCTTAATGGGGCTTGATGACTCTTTCAACACCATTAGGAGCCAAGTACTGAGCATGACTCCTCTTCCAAGCCTAGGAGTCACATATCACCTCGTGGCAGAGGACGAGCGCCAACGACTAATTACCGGGGCCAGAAAACCCTTGTTGGATGGAGCAACTTTCCAAGTCCAGAAACAAACCATGTCGGAAAGGTGAGAAGATGCCAAGGAAAACCCCAAGACACCGCCGCAATGTGGCAATTGTGGTAAGCTTTGGCATACTATTGAAAATTGTTATGAAATTGTTGGATATCCTGAAGGGAGAAGAAAGAGTAAGCCTTGGAAAAAGGAGGGAAGATTTATGAAGAAGCAGCCCGTTGCGTACAAGGCAGCACATGAGGATGCAACTGATAGAAACATGTTGCAAAGCTTTTCTCCAGAGCAACTGAATCAGCTGAAGAACCTTTTAAACAGTAATACCTTCACCTCCACCCCGAATGTTGTTGTACATATGGCAGATAATAATCCTGAAACTCAAAGTTCTTGGATCATTGATTCTTGATCGATTGAACATATCATCCATGAGGGAAAACTACTCGAACGTATCATGAGTGTTGACAATAACATTCCCGTTAAAACACCGAATGGAAACAAGTCAACAGTCACGGCAATTGGAAATACTAGACTACCAAATGGTTTAGACATAGACCACGTTCTTCACGTCCCAAGTTTCCAGTGCAACTTGCTTTCAGTTAGCCGGTTGACGAAAGAGCATAATTGTGCCCTAATATTCTTTGCTAATGGTTGTGTTATGCAGGAGTTAGTCTCGAAGAAACTGATTGGAGCGGGTAAGGAGTGTGGTGGTCTGTACCTTCTCGAATCCTTCAACAAAGATCGACGAGCTTTCTCTTGCGTTATTGATCTAGACACGTGGCATAGAAGGTTGGGGCATGCCTCAAGGGATAAGCTAAAAGGGATTTGTGAAGTTGGTAACGATGCTTGTGATTATTGTATTAGAGCTAAACAGTCTAGAGTACCTTTTCCTATTAGTTCCATTCGAACACGAGAATGTTTTGATTTGATACATTGTGATATATGGGGAGGATATAAGATTGCTTCACTTACAGGAGCTCATTATTTTCTCACGATTGTGGATGATTTTAGTAGAGGAGTATGGGTTTATTTGATGAAGTTCAAATCAGAAACAAGTACATATGTAAAGTTATTTTGTCACATGGTTAAAACGCAGTTTGAAAAGTCCGTTAAACAAATTAGGAGTGACAACGGAGGAGAATTCCAATCCAATGAGATGATGGAGTCTTATGATGAAAATGGGATCCTGCTTGAAACTTCTTGTGTTAACACACCCCAACAAAACAGAGTGGTAGAGAGGAAGCATAGGCATATTTTCGAAGTTGCGAGAGCCTTGCGTTTCCAGGCCAACTTGCCTATACATTTTTGGGGCGAATGTGTGCTCACGGCAGTATATCTAATCAACCGACTTCCGACAAAATTACTCCAAAATAAAACTCCGTACGAGGTGCTGTTTGGGAAGAAGCCGAGCTATGAACACTTAAGAGTATTAGGTTGTTTGGTCTATGCGAAGAACACGGACAGAGAACATGACAAATTTGCAGAAAGGGGGAGAATGTCGATGTTCATTGGGTACCCTCAGGGCCAAAAAGGATATAGAGTTTATGATCTGTCAAGCCGCAAGATTAGTGTCTCACGAGATGTAAAATTTGTTGAAGATATCTTCCCTTATGGTGTTGTTCAGGGAGAGAAGAGAGACTCTAGGGCAAGGCAGTTTCATGAAGTTGTCAACATCCAGGAAGGTGACGTACATACTGAGAATACAAGAGAAGCAATAATCTAAGATACGGTTGAGAACACACAGATTCATGGTGATGATAGACGTGTAAGTGAGTGGATCAGGCGAGCACCAACGCATTTGAAAGAATACATCGTCGACCTGCTACACTCCATAGACCACACTCAACCCGCCTCCAGCTCAGGAACTTCGACGGTACATCCTATAACCAATTTTATTGCTTATGAAAAGTTCTCTGCAGCTCACAAGTGTTTCTTAGCCTCGATCGACACGCACGCTGAACCACGAAGCTTCTCTCAAGCCGTGAAAATTGGCAAGTGGAGGGAGGCAATGAAGAAGGAGATACAAGCCCTAGAGGAGAATGGAACATGGGAATTGGTAGAATTGCCACTAGGGCTGGCAATTTCTGACACGACACAATAACACGACACGAACACGCACGATAAAAGCGAGCACGAACACGACACGAACCTGTTAAGCTCAAACACGAACACGACACGAACCCGTTAAGCTCAAACACGATAATGACACGACACGAAAATGACCCAACACGATAAAAATTAACCTTACTAAAATTGTTAGTTTTTCACTTAGGACAAAAAAAAATTAATACGACACGTTAACACGACACGAACACGCACGATAACGATGAGCACGAACACGACACGAACCTGTTAAGCTCAGACACGAACCCAACACGAACCCGTTAAGCTCAAACACGATAATGACACGACACGATAAGACACGACACGATAACGACCCAACACGCACGAATTGTCAGCCCTAATTGCCACCAAGAAAGTCCAGCATTGACTCCAAATGGGTATACAAGGTGAAGTATAAACCTACGGGACAGATCAAGAGATACAAGGCACATCTGGTAGCTAGAGGTTTCACACAAATACCAGGAGTGGATTTTCACGAAACCTTTGCACCTGTTGCCAAACTAGTCACCATGAGATGTTTGGTTATAGTTGGAGTAAAGAAAGGCTGGATAATACACCAGCTGGATGTAAACAACGCTTTCTTGCATGGCGATCTCATGGAAGATGTTTATATGAAGTTGCCGCAGGGTTTTGCCAAGAAAGGAGAAACAAGAGTATGCAAGCTCCGAAAATCTTTGTATGGCTTAAAACAAGCTTCAAGAAGTTGGTATGAAAAATTTACAGGAGCACTCATCGACATTGGCTTCAGACAATCGCATGCGGATCACTCACTATTTATCTTCAAAAGGGGAGAAGTTTTCGTCGCAGCTCTCATCTACGTAGATGACGTCCTCCTAGCAGGGAATAATGCACAGAAGATCCAAGAAGTGAAAGACTTTCTGGACAAAAGATTCAGCATAAAAGATCTTGGTCCACTGAAATATTTTTTGGGAATAGAGGTGGCTCGTACGAGGGATGGAATCGTCCTAAGCCAATGTAAGTATGCTATGGATATTCTACGAGATACAGGGATGGAGGGCTGCAAGCCAAGTGGTACGCCGATAGAGCAAAAGCTTAAGTTAGATCAAGGGGATGACAGCCCTGCAGCTGATGAACAGCAGTTTTGACGTCTCATTGGACATCTTCTTTATCTTGTTGTTACAAGGCCGGATATTCAATATGAAGTGAGTATGCTAAGCCAGTTCCTATCGACACCGAAGCAGGTCCATATGGATGCAGCCATGCGAGTCTTGAGGTATATAAAAGGAACCATTGGGCAAGGTATTTTCCTACCAGTGATGGGGGGTTGTTATTAGAAGCATACTGTGATTCTGACTGGGGTAGTTGCGCTGAGACAAGACGGTCTCGTGGTGGATATGCCATCAAACTTGGAGGAGTTCCAATCTCGTGGCGCATCAAGCGGCAAAATATGGTCCCACGATCTTCAGCTGAAGCCGAGTACCGTGCGATGGCAAGTGCGGTAAGTGAAATAGTTTGGCTCTGGTGGTTATTAAAAGATTTGGATGCACTACAGCCGCGTCCGAATAGGTTGTATTGTGACAATCAGGCTGCTCGGCATATTGCCGGAAATCCAGTATTCCATGAGAGGACAAAGCATGTCGAAATGGATTTTTATTTTGTATAGGAGAGAGTTGAGTCGAAGGACATTGAGCCATCTGAGATATCTTCTTCGGAGCAAGTTGCCGACATATTCACAAAGCCACTTGGAGTTGACCATCTTCGTTATTTAGTGTGCAAGTTGGGAGTTCGTAACCTACACCTTCCAACTTGAGGGGGAGTGTTGAGATATGAATATTTAGGTTGATATGATCATATCTTCTAGATATATTAGAGATATGGTGTGAAGATATAGATGTATTTTATTATTTTATTTTCCTTCTAGGGTTAGGATTTCTAGGGTTTCCCATTCCTATATATATGTATCATTGGCTTGTATAATTTGTGTACACATATATTTTCTTAATGAAAAGAGCTATCTCTCGTACATAATTCTACAAAAATCAATTAATCAGAATTCAAGTAAATCCAATAATCGAGTGAGTTCATGGATTCATGAATGTTTGGATCATGATAGAGCTAGATAAGATACTATATCTTGGGTATCAGGCTTGCGGGATCCATATTCTGGTCTGTTACTCGCCGAACTCTGACCTAATAATAACTAGACTACGGTTCCACGCACGGACTGGTCCGTTCATCAAGCTCGGACCGCCGTGGAAGCCATCGAGGTCCTTTCTTTGATCTAGTGCACCGATGGGATTTGGGACTGACTGTTGGCTCAAAACTCACCTCGTGTGAGCCTGTGCTTTCTGACCGACCTCCGGTGGTAGATTTAGGGCGACAACACTAAGAAAACCCTCTAGCTCAGTGATTCTCTCATCGGAACAAGGATTTAGGCCACGGGAAGGTCAAGAATGTAGAGAGAAGGGAGAACATTTTAGAGAGAGAGAGAGAGAGCGACGAATTAGGGTTAGGGTTTGTAACAACTGAGTTGAGTGAACCAGATCATAGGTATTTATATTGATTGGTCCGGTGTAACCATTTAACCGAATACCGATCAATAACCCGAACTGAATTACAACCCATAAACCAATCCACGAACCCAACCAGCATAGATGTGGGCCAGGAAATAAGAGATGGACTCAAAATAAGTGGGCTCAGAAGAGTATAACCCAGGCCAACACTCACAATCTCCACCTTTGGTCGGGGTTGCACAGATGTTTCACTTATTGGTGGTCATCATCGTCGGGTGCCTAGCAATACATGTACTAGAACTTGAGGGCAAGGCAAATGTACACTATCACGGGAAATTAGTACCTGCACACACACACAGGGACATATCCTATTTCAGAAAGTAGAAGTAACACATAGTTACACAGCTAGGCATGTTAAAAAAAATTAACCAGAAAACACAAAGTTAAGTAAGTATATATAAGAAAAATTATCAGACAGAGAACAAAGAGAAGAACATGCAAAGCTTAATCTAAACAGGTAACACAAAGTGAGACTTGACCATTTTCAAAGTTAAGAAGATTTTGACATGAGATAAACTTCTCTAAAGGCAAGCATTTTGTACCCATATCAGTTGGATTAAACTCAGATGCTATTTTCTTTAGGGATACAATGTTTTTTCTACTATGTCTCTAATGAAATGAAACCTAACATCTATATGCTTTGTTCTGTCATGAAAAAACAAGATTTTTGCAAAGTTGGATAGCAGATTGTGAATCAGAATACACAACAGGATTCATATTTAAGAACTTAATCTCAGTAAGCAAACCCTTAAGCCAAATGGCTTCCTTAAATGCATCAGTGATAGCTATGTATTGAGATTCAGTTGTAGATAAATATAGGTTGTAACTGAGACTTCCAGCTAACACATGCACCACACAAAGTGATAGCCCCAGGATAGACTGTCGGTACAGGCTGCAACATACGCAATAATAAGCAGTTTATCTGTATTGCTTGGTATGCTGGTGCATGCGGCACGCATTGATAGGACCTAAGTTAAGATCAATTCCTTTATCTGACATTAAAAGAATCTTGATCTTGATGGCTTGATGGAATCTTAAGCCTAATGAAGGTACAGAGGTATACATAGATTTTGTGTCACTTTGAGATACTAAGGTGGAGAGTTCTTGCTACACTCGTATATCTGTATCTTGAGTGGTAGTAGTTTGTGTATGACTGTCTGTGACTAGAACTAGGTAACCATATCCAGTATAGGATGGTGACATTCTCTGAGAGATCTAAAGGTTCATTATACTAAAGTCCTGCAGACTGATTCAGTTTAAGCATAAGTGAAAAGGGTTAAGTGGGTTGACTCAGGAATAAAATATGTTAATTGATTTTGGAGCTTGTGAGAGCTCAAATTAATTAATGAATGTTTGTATTCTTTAATATGTGGATATACCGAGTCTATGCAACATGTTTCTCATAACGTGGTAGCAAATAGGTAGGACAATATTGATTCTCTGGTGTCATGAATCAATATTAATTAATTAATGGGTCTTCTTAGCTATTTGCATGCAGGTCCCTGGTCTGGCCCATGAAAAGCTCAAGCCCATCTGAGATCAGATTTCTCCTATAAATACCCCTTAGGTTCTCAGATCACAATGCACCACAAGATCATAAGTTGTCAAACAGCAAACTAGTAATTGGGAGCTGCTAGTAGGCGATTTAGCATCTGAGAGATGGAGAAGATTCTACTTCTCGATAGGTATGAAATACGGAGGGAATCTTTACCAGATTTTTGGATCGGAGCAAGAGATACAGATCTAAAGGATCTTTCTCTTTTTTCTCTCTCTAAGTTTTTGAAATTAATTATTTATTTTTAGAGATTTAACTCCTTCATCTTGTAAGATTAAATCTTGTTGCACAAGAAAGAGAATAGAAGATCAAATCCCTGCGCAACCAGTTCTGAGTTTATACAATCCAGGTATTCTGCATAGAGTTTGAGTTTGAACCCATCCCAAATAGAGTTTATTAATCCCCAATTAAGATATATTAGATGTGTTTGGGTTGGGTTTACTAACCTGAGACATTCCCTTGCACAAAAACATATTGAGTTGATTTAATGTAGGGACGAATGCATACTTTGAACATAGTGGAGGTTCAATTTAATATTCCTATGAAGCTCTATAATTTTTTTATTATATATATAGAGATATGTGATCCAGTGAAAACACCTCTTACCATGAGAAATAAGAACTAATCTTCGCCATTAATTTTGATGAATGTACGCTCAACATCTTACTAGAATTTTCGGTCATTTTATCTCAAAAAACCTGCATTATAGGGTATTTTTGTCATTTTGTATTTATTTAAGATTTTGTTTGCATATTCAATCTCGACATGCATTATGTATCTTACAAACATGTATTAAATGCATAAGAAACATGCATTATATACCTAAGAACCAATCTCGGTCATCCAAATTAGTGATCTAACGCTCAGGACTAAATAAATCCCGTGTGCATTATAGTGTAGTAAAACATGCATTAAATGGTAATTTTATAATATTTTTTCTCTCTCCTATAAAATCATCCTAAATCTTTAAATGATTATAACTCCTTCGATTTAGATTATTTTTTCATGTATCATATATCAAATTAACGATAATTTAATTATCTTTCGAAAAAAATTCCTATTGAATATGTTTCGATTTAAAATCATCGAAAAAAATCAAAATTAGTTGCACAGTACATGAATTCTCGTAACAGTACACGAATTCTTTTATAATGAATGAAGAAACATGCACAATATAATGCATGAAGTTACATTATATATTGCAGAATATGATAGATAAAATGCAATATATTTTTTCATGCGGGATCAACAAAAAAATTAAAATACATTATCTTTGCATATTGTAGAAAATATTATACTAGTTATAAAAGTTGATCATACATTACTTGTTTTTAATTATGTATTTTTTTGTTATATTATATAAATTTATATTATTATATTATATAATGCATGTTAGTTAGTTATGTAATGAATGTTTGCTAGGTATAAAATACATGTCGAGGTCAATATAATGCATGAAGTTATATAATGAATGCAGTTGCACAATATAATGCATTAAGTTATAATATATAATGCAAAATATGATAGATAAAATGCAATATATTTTTTTCAACAAAATCATCATTCATCATTATAATGAAAGTAATATAATTTTTCTCTAAAATAAAATTAATATCATGTATAATATGCATAATTCTCGTAACAGTACATGAATTCTTATATAATGAATGCAGTTGCACAATATAATGCATTAAGTAATAGTATATAATGCAGAATATGATAGATAAAATGCAACATGTTTATTTCAGCGAAATCATCATTCATCAGTATATTTTCACTTGTTATATATTATATAGTAATAACATATGTATTATAATGAAAGTTATAATTTTTCTCTAAAGTAATACCGTCTATAATGGAAGAAGCAATACCGTATAATGATAGTAATATTATTGTTCTAAAATAAGAGTAATATCATATTATAATGTAGGAAGATGTTTGTTAGGTATATAATGAATGTTAGGCATATAAAGCATGTTTCTTATGCATATAATGCATGTTTGTTAGATATATAATGCATGTCGAGGTTGAATATTGAAATAGAATCTTGAATAAGTACAAAATGACAAAAATATCATCTAATGCAGGCTTTTTGAGATAAAATGACCGAAAATTCTTGTAAAATCCTGAGCGTACATTCATCAAAATCAATAGCAATGATTAGTTCTTATTTCTCATGGTAAGAGGTGTTCTCACTAGATCGCATCCCTATATATGTATATATATATATATCTATCTATATATATATATATATAAATATATATGAGAACTCCCCTTACCATGTGAATATAAGAAACAATCTCGGCTATCCAAATTGGTGATCATTATAGTGTAGTAAAACATGCATTGAAGGGTAATTTTGTAATATTTTTCTCTCTCCTCTAAAATCATCCTAGATCTTTAAATAATCATAAGTCCTTCTATCCAGATTATTTCTTCATGTATTATATATCAAATTAAAGGTAATTTAATTATCTTTCCAGCGAAATCTCTATTGCATATGTTTTGATTTTAAAATCATCGTAAAAAATAAAAATTAGTAGTTATATGCATAATTCTCGTAACAGTACACAAATTCTTATATAATCAATGAAGTTGCACAATATAATGCATGCAATTATATTATATAATGCAGAATATGATAGATAAAATGCAATATGTTTTTTCATATTAGATCAACAAAAAAATTAAAATTCATTATCTTTGCATATTGTAGAAAAAATTATACTTGTTATAATAGTTGATCATACATTACTTATTTTTAATTATGTAGTTTTTTTGTTATATTATATAAATGTATATTATTATATTATGTAATGCATGTTTGTTAGGTATAAAATGAATGTTTGCTAAATAATGCATGTCGATGTCAATATAATGCATAAAGCTATAAAATGAATGATGTTGCACAATATAATGCATGAAGTTATAGTATATAATGCATAATATGATAGATAAAATGCAACATATTTTTTTTAGCAAAATCATCATTCATCATTATATTTGTACTTGCTATATATTATATAATAATAACATATGCATTATAATGAAAGTAATATAATTTTTCTCTAAAATAAAAGTAATATCATATATAATATGCATAATATTCGTAACAGTACACGAATTCTTATATGAAGAATGCAGTTGCACAATATAATGCATTAAGTAATAGTATATAATGCAGAATATGATAGATAAAATGCAACATGCTTATTTCTGCGAAATCATCATTCATCATTATATTTGTACTTGTTATCTATTATATAATAATAACATATGCATTATAATGAAAGAAATATAAATTTTCTCTAAAATAAAAGTAATATCATATATAATGGAAGAAGTAATACCGTATAATGATAGTAATATTGTTCTAAAATAAGAGTAATACCATATTATAATGCAGGAAAATGATTGTTAGGTATATAATGCATGTTTTTCTAGGCATATAATGCATGTTTCTTATGCGTATAATACATGTTTGATGTTGAATATGCAAACATAATCTTAAATAAGTAAAAAATGATAAAAAAAATACCCTATAATGTAGGTTTTTTGAGTTAAAATGATTGGAAATTTTAGTAAAATCCTGATCGTATATTCATCAAAATCAATGACGAGCATTAGTTCTTATTTCTTATGGTAAGAGGTGTTTTCACTGGATCGCTTTCCTATATATATATATGAAAAAAGTATGAATTTTATTTATTGGATCTAAATCAATTAATGATTAATGCGAATTTTTTTAATTTTTTTACAATTTCATAGATTGAGCGCCCCCAACCATAAAAACATCCCCCCTTGATTCAGTTGATCGTCTGGAAAACAGAGAAAATGCCCACAACACTAGATACTTTCAAATAGGCTGGCAATTTCTAACACGACACGAACACGCACGATAAAAGCGAGCACGAACACGACACGAACTTGTTAAGCTCAAACACGAACACGACACGAACCCGTTAAGTTCAAACACGATAATGACACGACACGAATACGACCCGACACGATAAAAATTAACCTTACTAAAATTGTCAGTTTTACACTTGGGACAAAAAAAATTAATACGACACGATAACACGACACGAACACGCACGATAACGATGAGCACGAACACGACACGAACCTGTTAAGCTCAGACACGAACCCAACACGAACCCGTTAAGCTCAAACACGATAATGACACGACACGATAAGACACGACACAATAACGACCCAACACGCACGAATTGCCAGCCCTACTTTCAAACAAGTGGTTTGTGACTTTATGTATATAAATATATAGGAAATGGATTTGGAGCTAAAATTCATTTTGCATTAAACATGAATGAATCGAAATTATTTATCCATATTCAATTAATGATCCATATTAAAAAGCATTTATAATCTTATTCTTTTCTTAATTGTACATATTATAGTTAAAGAATATTAAACTTCAAAAATATTATTGTTTAGTTAACTTAAAACTTTTTATCTCAATAATTGATGTGCTCAATCTAAAAAACTAACATTCATTTGCATTTATTACATACTTGTTTTTGATAAAAGACACAACTACATATTTTTTAATATTTTCTCGGCGGTATAATTTTGTGCTTGTTTGACTTTATTTATCTAGTTGGTTAATGCCATGTTCATGACTGCCTAGATATTGGAATTGAAATGTAACTAATACTCAAGTTTAATTCAACTTATCAATTCTTGTGAATATAATATTTATGTTCACTAATACGCTCAATAATGACACGTACATTTATTGGTGGATCTACGTGAGAGCTCCAATCCCCTAATCAATTTTTTTTTTATAGAAAAAATAATAATGAATGAAAATAAGAAAAATATAATATGAAATGGTTAAAAGTAAAGATGGAGGGCAAAAAATTTCGAACCCTCTCACGATTTTTTTTTTTTTTGGGATCTACCACTTCGTACACTTGCAATACTCACAAATTTTGTAAGATTGAATGAATTTAAATAAGATACAAAATTTCCAATCTACTAAGATATGAGAATAGAAAATTCATGATCCCACCATTAGACTACCCATTGTGGTGATTCCACAACCGGTTGTGGATGATGTGGAGACTATGTAGAATTAAAAAAGTGGATGAATAGGAGAGAGAAGCTCACAACCGATACATTCTGCAACCCTTCCATTTTTTTAGGTTATCCAACCAAAGCTGACATTGGTTGGATAATCTTTTTTATATAATTTTATTTTAATTTGCAAATATAATTAATAATTGCTAAAAATAAATATATATAAATTATACCAAAAAATTTATTTTTTCCTCTATAAATAGGGATCAATATTGATATATTTTCATTAACATATAAAATTTCATCTTTTGATTATATTACTTGTAATTGTGTTTATAATATATTTTACTTGTGCTATGAATTTAACTTATATGGTTATATATTTTGTAGATTTTTTTTTGAATTTTAGTTACAATTAATATAAATAACATGTATTAACAAAATAAAATGGAAGGTAGGTTATTTGAGGTAAGTAAAAATTAAATTAGATTGTTAGTTGTATATGTGGAGGAGAGAAAAATTTAAAAAATTTTTTGAGTAGGAATACATGTATTATAAACTCACACACCCAAATATCCCCAAGGAAGCTCGAACTTATAACTTCTTCGTCCAGACAAGGTGTTTTAATCACTACATCCCGAGCGGGGGACGAATTAAAAAAGTTTAGTTATGATAAATTGTTGGGTTGTTGTAACGGATAGTTTTTACCATCATATATTTAATGGCAAAAACTTGCGTTAGGCAGGCCTAAACGGTTTAGGCGGGTTTTATCCTACCCAAATGGGTTCATCCATCCCAAATAGGGTATATATTATATAGGTTTGGACTTGAGTTAATGGATAAAACCCACCTAAATTTTATATCAATAGATAAAATCCACCTAAATTGTTTAGGTCTGCCTAATCCAAAACCTTCCTATATCTAATATGGAAGAAATGAACAACAAATTGTATACAAATTGTTTGATATCTTGATGGACGGGTCGCAATACAGGAGATCTCGTCTCAGGCAAGTGGCTGCCAATGAGAGGCGTACACGTCATCAGACAAAAAACGAACTTTTCATTCCCATGGGCCCCGCTTGCCCCTCGCCTCTCCCTAGAAACAGTGCTGCCGCAGCCTAACTTACACTGCAGGTGCGTACTTTAAAGGTGGGCACTGTACGCTCACTGTAGAAAAGATTGAGTACATATTGCTGACTTCTCCTCCTTTTGCAAAGACACACTCTTTATTTTTATCAAATTTTTATCTTCCTCCACTCACCACATCAGCATTTATTTTACATTTATTTTTTTATATCTTATTTTATTAATTATTTATGGGTATTACCTATCATAACAACTATAGATTATAATATATATACCACACATATTATTTTTAGTTTTATTTAATATTTATTATTAAATTATTTGATTAAATTTCATTAATCTAAATTAGTAATTTAGAATTAAGTTGATTAAATTGAAATATATTAATTATAATATTATATCTTATTTAATATTAGAATATTTTAACAAAATTATTAATGCAAAAAGAATTTATACAAGATGCATTTTACATCAACATACAAATATAAAAATATAATTTAAAATTTTAAAGCATAATTAATTGAAAAAAGACACTTGTACGAGAAATTAATGGAAAAAAAGGAAAAAATATTAAAAAGCAAAATAGGAGGAATACTCTCAATGATGAAGACTGTGATACGCGCTCGTTAATTGTTGCAGTGTGACTCGCGAGTATGTTAAACCAACGAGTGAATAGAAATATGGTGGGGCCCATTATCTACATCATTATCTACCTCTCTCTCATCCACATCATTATCTATCTTCGTTATCTTACCCCATTATGGGTGCTTTAATAAGGCTTTTTTATTTTTTTTCCTATTTGTGATAATATACTCCGTTTCATCTTAAATTGTTTCGTTTTCATTTTTTCTAAATTTAATAATTTTTTTATATTTTATAATAAAATATTAATTTTATTCAATTTATTCTATACTGATAATTTTTAATTATTGTGTCCAATCAAACCATTACAATTAAATTGGAACGGATGAAATATTTTTTTAGAGCTAAAATGGTTATATTGACTATTTCACCTAACAATAATAATAAGTACTATAAAGATTCTCAAGATATAGTTAATCACAAAAAAAAAAAGAAAAAACATAGTGATTACTTTCTAGTATTTTTTTTTTCAAAAATACAGCAGGTGTCCGTATGTTAAAAATGAGTGCATCATACTTCCTTTTTGTTGAAGTTTGCTCTTTTGTTGAATTTTTATTTAGTCTCATATCTTATATTGTGTATAGGGTTGTAAATGAACTGAGTCGAGTTGAGTAGTATTGTGCTCAAATTTGATTTGTTTAGTTTTGAATCGAGCTTCAAACTTTTTTTATCAAATACTTTGATGTTCACGAACTTTATCGATCCTAAGCGAACTTTCTAAATTTAGAATATATTTAAGATTTTCATTATTATTTTGAAAAAAATTATTTGTTTCAAAAATAATATCATATTCATGCTCAAATTCTGAATTTTCTTCATTATGAAAGATTTATAATTATTGTTACTCTTAAATCATAAAAACATTATTTTTTTAAAGGTAATTATTTTATATTTCTTACTAATATTAGCTAATGAGAGTGCTCACGAGCCCACGAGTCGAGTATTATGATGCTCAAGTTTGGTAAATTTAATAAACTAGTTTTACTAAACGAACTCGAACGAATTTTTATCGAATTGAGATCCGAGTAGCTCACGAACAGTTTGGTTCATTTACACCCCTAATTGTGTACAATAAGATAGTTTTTAGTTCTTTTTGGATAATTTTATTTCGCATAATCTTCGGATGTCAATTTAGCCTAAAATTCACAGATTGATTCTATTAACTCGAGTCAAAATGCAGGTTAGAATTGATATATTTTTGCCCAAATAGCTTGGGGCTGAATGAATCGAGGCCCGAAAGAGCTGAGCCCTAAAAATCGACAGGTTGACCCAATTAATTCGATTAATTTTTATTAAGATTTTTTATCATGATTGTTTTATCAAAACTTACTTATATTATTCAATATCACATTTTTAATGTCAATAGTTTATAGTAGATAATTAAGTCCTTTAAACTATTTAATTATGAAGTTAATATATACATGTATTTTAATTTTCTAAGAGATATTTTGTATTTTTTTTATTATTTTAAATATTATTAATGTGAGAAAATATTTAATGCCATGAAAAATATCTAAGAGATAGCATTCTCTAGCATACAAGCTGATTGCTAAGGAATAGCAATCAGTAGTCAAGACCGATATGCTGATATGCGCATCTGCTGAAGTAGTCAGCAGATCGAAGAGAAGATTGCTAGAAGAGCATAGCAATCAAGAGACTTAGCAAATCGTTCCAGCATTCTCCGAGAATGCTAAGTAAGGAAAATATCTGGCAACGATCTCGAATACTACCGTTCTGACAAAGGTACAGTGAAAAGACAAAAGCTTTCCCGAAGTAGGTCAGAAAGTACTGTACGACGCCGGAAAGGACAGATAAAGTTGAACTCCTTTTGGACGAAGAAGCTATTGTGTCTAACGGGTCTGGAGATTCAAACTTTAAATCTCCAGATATAAAAGACGAAGTCCAAACAGAGAGACAACTACTGCTCATTCTACACAACGAACACAACTACAAATCGAGAGATTCCTTTGACAAAGAAAAAATGGAAAATGAGAGTAGTCAGTTGAGAGCCCACATTTAAGAAGAATCTTTAAAGCTCTCAACAACAAGTGTCACTACATTGAATACCCGACACTGCATTCAATAGATTCCTTGACCTTGCTCAAGAATCTTCAATCATTGGGATAACTTCCAATCATAGGAAGCATCCAGCCGTCAAATCTCTGAAAAGAGATTGACTCTCACGGACAAAAGCAGCAAAACCAGACAAAGTTCGGAGAGAACTATAAAATCTCCTTTCCAGCGAAGGACAAGTTTTACGAAGGTGCGCCCTTGACTTGGCCGGAGTTGCGGACTAGAAGATTGAAGCATCGGAGGATAGCTTTGTAGTGGCTAGGTCGAAGGTTCACTAGCTGTTACAAGTGTTCGGCGAATCCTTGTACTTCAATATCTTTTTAGTGAATTCTTAGCGATACGGCTAAGGAGTGGACATAGATCTATTGGATCGAACCACTATAAATATTGTGTGTTCTTTACTATTTTATCACTTACTGTTTGTGTGGTGATTTGAAACCTAGCAACCATAGTTGCTAGAGTATTTGCTTGTAAGAAACCCAACTTCTACCTCAAGCTAAGACATTTTTATGAACATAAGTGCAAGATAATCTTTAAACTTCCGCTTCGTTCGTGTGTGTTGGTTGCTTGCTATTCACCACGACGACTTTTATCTGGGACCAACAAGTGGTATCAGAGCGGTATGTCGAATGACCGACTACTTCTGAGTCGCTTTAAGACCAGATCTGTGTTTTTTCCTTGCACCTGCTTTTTGTTCTTTTGTTGATCTAGCTCAGGTACTATAAGGTTGCCAAGATGAATCATACTTTGCCTAAGTATACCAAGGAGAAGTTTAATTCGTGGCAGAAGATGGCCACAATCTAGATCCAGAGTATACATCCAGAGATGGCGGATGTTCTTGCTAAAAGACCCATAAAGATTATGAAGGTCAACCCCTTCAATGGTCCAGTTGCTGAAGGTCAACCTAGACCTCCGCAGATGATCGAGAAGAAGTTTGATGAGTATACGGTGGAAGATAAGAAAAGAGCTCAACTAGAGCACTTAGAAAAGAAGCTAATCCTTGATTCCTTGTTGTCGTTAATGTCAGACAAAGCTTTAGACTTTGATACGGCCAAGAAAATGTGGGATTATGTATGTGAATCTTCCCAGGAGACCGACCAGATGAAGCGCAACAAGATGCAAGTAGCTGTTGATAAATATGAATCTTTCTCTATGATTGCAGGAGAATCTATCCAAGCTATGGAAGAAAGATTCAACACTATTATCGGAGAACTCCGAAATCTGGGCAAGACGTATGATAATGGCGAGATGAATAACAAGATCATCTTGAAGCTCTTTCCATGGGAGGATTGGTTCGTGAAAATGACGAGCTTGAACGAGAAAGACCTTAGCAAAATGACCACATCTGAGGTATATGCTCAACTCAAAACTCATGAATTCATTATATAACAATCAAAGAAGAACGAAGCCACTGCTGCAAAAACTTTGTCATCTGCTGTACCCCCGGAGGATCTAGCATTCTTCGTGAAAAGAGATGCTGTAAAATGGAAGACGAAGAAGCCCTTCCGTCCTCATGAAAGATCAGCTCCTGCTTCTCCAGCAAAGGAAGTAGTTCCATCCTCCAGCACGCAGCCTGGAGATCTGAAGATAAGTGAGCTCAAAGAGCAAATGCGAAAGCTTCAGAAGTTGATGCTGGAAGCCAAAGCTGAGAAAGAAGCAAAGGAAGCCAAGAATACTTCATCATCCTCTCGTTCCACAGAGAGAAAGCCAAGGACATGCTTTGAGTGTAATTCTCCAGATCATCTCAGGCATGAATGTCCAAGAGTAAGTCAGGAAGAAAGAGAGCGCCTCAAACAAAGGTTTGAGAGAAGAGCGGTTCGAGCGGTCACAAGAGCATTGCTGACTAGGACCGAAGTGCTAGACATCCCTGATAATGAGGAAGAGTACTATTCCTCGGAGGAAGATGATGAGGAAGCTCTGCTGGTCTTGATGGCAGATATTGTTGAAGATCAATTTGCTGATGCTGATGCTGAACAGAGTGTTGAATCGGCTCTAGCAGTCGATGCGAATGAGGTACCATCTACTAGCACTTCTAGCTTAGCAATCATACATGAATCGGATGAATCTTTTCTAGATTCTGAGGATGATTATCTCACGAAGCTTTCTATCGAATTTTCAAAGATGTATGAAATTAAAAATGCTATCATTGGAGAGAACACCTCACTCAAATTAAAAGTTACATCTTTGACCGAGGAAGTCAAAAGACTAAGGTCTGAAAGTGAGGATTTTTCGAAACTTAAAGCTGATTTCTCCAATATTTCTGAAAATTTTCAAATTCTTGAAAAGGAGAATCTCGCTTTAAAGAGTAAACCCAAAGAGGAATATATATGTGCTTACACATCCAGCAAGGCAGTTCTTTGTGCCATTGTTAGCCAACAAAGACGACATTCTGATAAATCAAGATTAGGCCTTAGTTGTGAAGCAAAATCCTCTAAGGGAGCCTTGAACAAGAATGCTGAATTTTCTAAGCAGAGAAAGATTTTATTCGTCTTTGTTGGAAAAGTCAATGCTAACAAAGGCAAAGGAAAGGTAAATGTTGAGTCGTCAACTGCTAAACAGACAAATTGGCGTAGCAAGCATGCCTCTGCTGGACCTCAACAGTATGCTCAGAGGATGCCTGCTAGGCATGATAAGGCTAGATCTCAGTAGGTTACACCGAGAGTGCCTGCTAAGCATACATCTGCTGGATCTCAGCATAATATCTAGAAGGTGTCTGCTAGACCACACTCAACAGTGCCAAGGAGGAATGCTAAGCATCATATTTCAAATGCTAGGACAGCATATCCTTCCTTCTATAAGGGCAAGCAGGTTCAATACCATGCTTTAATACCACAATATCCTTCGTACACACCACATAGGAAGAATACCTATGTGAGGCCCGAGTCCAATCAATTCCCATTTCCAAGGACTATGAAGGCTAAGCACACAACTCCACCTAGATCTAATTATGCAAAGCATACTTATCCAAAGGTCGAGAAGGTTGTGAAGAGTGATATCAAGAAACTAATCTTGAAAATCACGAAGATGTGGGTTCCAAAAGGAACTATGATCCACGCTAATCCCGCAGGACCCGATGCTAAGCGGGTACCTAAATCAATGTTTTGATTGTTTTGCAAGGACAGGATCCAAGTGCTAAGACATCAAGTATGTCAAATGAGTGGATCCTAGATTCTTGTTTTGTAGCTTTGAATAGGGAATAAACCAAAATTCTATGGCATAAGATGTTAACTCACGTGAATTTCAAGACCATCAACCACCTAGCCAAGCATAAGCTTGTTAAAGGATTGCCTGCTGAAACTTTCCGCAAGGAAGGTGTGTGCAAAGCTTGCCAGCAAGGGAAGCAGACCAAGGCATCTTTCAGATCAAACCCGAAGAAGGCTACTTCAGAGAGAATCCTAGAGCTCTTGCACATGGATCTATTTGGCCCAATCACTCCAGCCACTGTAAGTAAAAAGGTTTATACACTTGTGGTTGTTGATGACTTTTCCAGGTACACATGGGTTCGTTTGCTGAGAACCAAAGACGAAGTGAAGCTCATCCTACCGGAGCTAATCCTCAAGGAGCAGAATAGTAAAGAGGTTACGGTCAAGAGGATTAGATCTGATAATGGAACCGAGTTTTGTAATGGAATTCTAATGGATTTTTGCACCGAAGCTGGTATCGGGCATGAGAAGTCCACTGCTAGGACTCCCCAGCAGAACAGTCTAGCAGAAAAAAGGAACATGACCTTGAAGGAAGCTGTGCGGTCTATGCTAGCCGATTCCGGTCTTACTGGAAAGTATTGGGGCGAAGCAGTCATGACAGTTTGCTATACACAGAATAGGAGTGCAATCAATGGCAGATTCAATAAGACTCCTTATGAAGTGTACAATGGTCGTAAGCCTTCTATTACTTATCTTCGTGCTTTCGGTTCGACATGTTATATTCATAACAATGGGAAGTCGAAGCTTAACACTTTTTTTGCCTAAGTCTGATGAAGGTGTGTTCCTAGGATATGGACACCCATCTTACAAAGGTTATCAAGTGTTAAACAAGACGACTCAAGTTGTGGAAATAATATGCAATGTTATTTTTGATGAGTCTATCTTAGTGCGAAGAATTATAAGAGAGAAAGAGGATAGCAATCATGAGGCTAATGATGTCTATGGTCAACTGATCTTGAATTCCTTCGAAAATATGAAGATTGACCTGACTAAGTCTATGAGTGATTGCAATCCAATCCAGACGCACTCAGCAGGTGACCAGACTGCTGACCAGGCCGATGATGCTAATGATCATGCTGAGGCCACCCCACCAATTTATCTTAATGATAATTTGGAGGTTATGGGATCACTTGATGAAGAAGACGAAGATATCCCAGATCCAGCAGGAGACGCCAAAGGAGGTTCAGGCGTTGCTGAAGATGTTCCCAAAGAAGATGCTGAGCATTTGGATGCTGAAGTTCCAGTTGCTAAGAATCTAGCTGTTGAGGATCCGGTTGCTGAGTTTCCTGTTGCTGCTGTTCCGAATGCTGAGTTACCCGTTGCTGAACCCCAGGTGGATGCTAAAGAGAATGTTGTAGCAGACAACAATCCAGAAGGCGATGCGAGTGCTGAAACCTCAGCACCCAGCAATCCGAAGCCAAGATGGCTAAGAGATCATCCTTTAGATGATGTGATCAATGATGTCAATGATCCAGTAAGGACGAGACAAGGCAATGCTATGTTAGCATGCTATATTTCTCATGAAGAGCCATCCAAGGTTGAAGAAGCTTTACATAATCCAGATTGGGTGAACGCTATGCAAGAGGAGCTTGCTGAGTTCACGCGCAATCATGTTTGGGATCTGGTGGATAGACCCGAACAAAGCGTCATTGGGACGAAATGGGTCTTCAAGAACAAGAAAGATGAGTCAGGCCACGTCGTCCGAAATAAAGCTCATCTAGTAGCAAAGGGCTATAGACAATGCGAAGGTATTGATTACGATGAGACGTTTGCTCCGGTCGCTCAATTGGAAGCAATAAGGTTATTCCTTGCATATGCATCGCATCATGAATTCTCTGTGATACAAATGGACGTGAAGAGTGCTTTTCTGAATGGTGAGCTCAAGGAAGAATTCTACGTTGAGCAACCACCAGGCTTCGAACAAGGAAACCAAGGGTACAGGCTTAGGAAAGCCTTATACGGTTTGAAGCAAGCACCGAGAGCTTTGTATGGAACATTGTCAAAGTTCTTGCTAGGCAATAGTTTTAGGAAAGGGAAAATCGATCAGACTCTCTTTCGCATCAAGGATGAAGGAAGTATCCTACTTGTGCAGATATATGTCGATGACATTATCTTCGGCTCTAAGAATCAAAAGTTATGTGATAAGTTTTCGGAGCTGATGCAAAGTAACTTCCAAATGAGCATGATGGGAAAGATGTCCTATTTTCTTGGATTACAAATCCAGCAATCGAGTGATGGAATCTTCATTCACCAAAGGAAGTACACTCGCGATCTAATTGCTAAGTATTGCCCCGAGAAGACGAAAAGCTTAAGGATTCCAATAAGCACAAGCTGCCAGATAAGCCTCGATGAAGGAGGAGAATCTGTGAATCCTACGCTATATAGAGGTATCATTGGATCCTTGCTCTACTTAACTGCTAGCAGACCCGATATTTCTTATTCTGTCGGTGTATGCGCGAGATATCAGGCAAATCCGAAGAAGTCATATTTGGATGTTGCTAAGAGGATTATTCGATACCTCAAGTGTACCGAAGGTTTAGGAATTTGGTACCAAGGAGTGATGGAATAGCACATAGTGGATATTCCGATTCAGACTTTGGAGGATGCAAGATTGATCGGAAGAGCACGAGCGGGACATGCCAATTTCTTAGACATAAGCTGATTAGTTGGTTTAGCAAGAAGAAGCATTCCGTAGCTACGTCTACTACTAAAGCTGAATACATAGTAGCTGCTAGTTGTTGTGTGCTCAAGTCTTGTGGATTCGGCAACATTCCTCCTGAATGTGTGCCGATCTAGTGTGACAACAATAGTGCTATGTGCATAACCAAGAATCCCGTTCATCATTCAAGGACGAAACATATTGATATCCGACATCACTTCATTCGAGATCATCAAGAGAAGAAGGATATTTATGTTCAATATATATGCACTGAAGATCAGCTAGCAGGCATCTTCACGAAGCCGCTTGTTGAGGCCAGATTTAAGGAGTTATGTCTGAAGTTAGGCCTCATGGAGCTAGAAGAGGCTGTGGATGAATGAGTTGTTATTCTCATACTTTCTGGATTTCTTGGATTTTCGAAGAAGATGGAGATAAACGTATCCTAGCTTACGTTTTTAAGCTGCCGAAGGTGTGTTGCTGAAGATTGTTATTGAGATATTGTTGCTAAGCAATTGGATGATGAGTCCTAGCTCTCAGCAGATCCTAAGAGGTTTTCTCACAACAAGTGGTGTCAGACGATTGCTAGCAAATTAAATGTTGAGTCCGAGCTCTCAGCAGTTCATGTGATTGCTAAGTATTTCCAAGGCTAGCAGATTGCTGAGTCCAAGCTCTCAGCAGTCTCCAGAAGTCAAAAGCGGGAAGGATTTGAATTTGAAATAATGTGTCCAACATGCTGCATTTAATGCGTGCAACTGGCTGCGTCAAACCAGGAAATGACACGTCAAAAGCACTCGAGTTCATGGGGGAGTGGGCTACCATATGAAAGGTCTCGTCAATCCTACGCCGTCGATTGAATTCGAAAAGGTGTTTCCCCAGCCGTTGGATCATCACTCAGAAGGTATAAACATCTCACTTCGTTTAACATTCAAACCTTTCCGAAATCTGTGATATTCGAATTCCTAGCCCTTTCTCTCAAATTCCCAAGTTCTTTCTGCAAGTTTTTCTCCCAACTTAGAAAATTGTTAGTTATGGCTGCTAATCCTGAATCTCCTACACACTCTCAACAATCCGACTCCCATACACATACCGATACATCCGATTCCTCTACGGAATCCGGAATCCCCATCCATTCCCTTACCCACATAACCCTGCATGAGCGGTGGGCACCAGAGTACACAACGATAGTGAAGAAGGAAGATGTTGAAGATAACATTCCCTACGGCCAACTGGTGACCCTAGCCAAAAAGAAGGAACTATCTGGCTTATCCAGAAACCAGAGGAGGGTGGCACAAATCATGAAGGACCGCATTCTGTACACTCCTCTCGCGGCACTCGAATTCCCCGAATGGATCATGGATGCCCTTACGAAGGTAGGGGTTGTAGCTTGTCAACAGACCATCGTGGTTCCATCCACACATGGTGTCCGAATTCTATGCGCATGCTGTGGTGGATGAGGCAACCCAGAAGTCCTTCAAGACTTCAGTCTTTGGAACCATTTTAGAGGTGAATGCAGATATTCTTGATGCCAAGTTTGAGCTGCCCAACGAAGGTGAGCGCATTGTTGCATATAAGTTGAATCATCTGGATGAAATGGAGAAGAGATGGAAGGCGTGGAAGAAGCCTGAATTAGTGAAGGATCAGAAGGGAAAGGCGATCATTTTCAAGGTTGCTACTCCGATCAACCGATTCAGAGATGAATACAAGCTCCTTGATGAGCTAGTGATTAAGATGTTCCAGTGTGATGTTGGTTCATACTCTGAATTATCTGCCAAGAAGTATGCGGTGATGATGGCGTTGGTGGATGGATTAAAAGGAAATTGGGCAGAGTTCTTCTATGGGCGGTGGTTGGAGCACGCCTGGAAGAATCTGAAGATCAAGGAGGATGGTGTATTCACATTCAATGTGAACTTTGGCTTGAAGATCAGCAAGTTTATAGAAATGTTTTTTCATAAGAAGAGGCTTGATCAAGGAGAGAAGCTACTGCCAACACACTTAATTCCAATGACAAAGAAGGCACCAAAACCGATTGATCGCACCCAACCAATTATTTTGAAGGGTAAGACAAATGTCGATCCAAAGATTCCCACATCTCCTAAAGAGCCCCATGCGAGTGAGCTAGCATTCCAGAGGCTGGAGCAGGCGATTGCTATGACTCCAGAGGAGATAGCTGCTGCTCAGAAGGCTGCTGAGACAGAGCAGTGCTTTCAGCACTTGGAGGAGATAGAGAAGCTTGGAGATCTGCCGGTTGAGCAGATTGAGGAAATAATGGCGAAGAAGGAAGCAGAACTACAAGTTACAGCCTTGGGTCAGATTGCGGTGCCAATTCCCAAGAGAAAGAGGTCAGATGTTACATCTCCAGAGAAGAAGAGGACGCGAAGATGGCTGATCAAGCCTGCTGAAAAGGAGAAAGCTGAGAAGGAAGCAGCAGAGAAGGAGGCTGCTAAGAAGAAAGCTGAGGAAACTCCTCTCTTTGAAAGACCTCTTGAGGAGAGATTGAAAGGCATAAGGAAGAGGAAAGCTCAGAAGATGGAGTAGGAAATAAAGAAGCACAAGAAGGAGATGGAGAAACTAACTTTCGAAGCCAGGGATAGGAACTTCGAGCAAGCCAAGCAGCTTGCTGAAGAACATGCTGCTAAGAAAGGGGCTGCTGATCAGCAAGCAGCCAAGAAATCTGCTGCATTGATAGCCAGAGCAGCTGAAGACGCACGAAGGCTAGCAGTTGAAGCTGCTAAGAAAGGGAAAGAGAAGGTGGTTCCTGCTGTTCTTATTCCCCCCAGCAATAGCAAAAGAGATTGTCATCGAGCAGGAAGCGATGACCGATCAAGACCTCGAGACGCTGCTGGAGACCGGAACTTTTAATGCTCCAGACCATCCTCAAGGAGGAGTGCTGATAAAAGAGCCTGTTGTAGAGCAAGGAGATGACATCAGCAATGAGGAGATGGTATTTGATGAAGCCTCTGGGTCGGGAAGGAATGTTGAGACCCCTGCTAGCACATCTGCTGGAATTGATGAGACAGCTGCTGAGAGGTCTTACACGGAGGTTCTTACTGCTGATAGGCCTAGCATGAAGACACCTGCTGAGACGAGTCCCAGCACAGAGGATACTGCTGAAGAGAGACCAAGCAGTGGAGGCGCAGAGGAAACCAACGCTGAGGAAGATCCCTCCTCTGCTGAAGCTGAACAACATGAAGGCTTCCTCACCTCATGCTTTTCAGATTCAGACTCCAATGGCAAGTCAGACGAGGTTTTTGATGCGCGATACCTAAGGAAGATCAAGACAGGAGATAATGAGCTGCTCCGAGTACCTTTTAAAGGACTTCCTGGAAAGCAATACAAGTTGTGGAGAATTTCCAAATGGTGTGCTCCGATATCTTTTGAAGAGCAGGTAAACTCTGATTTCTTCCCATTCTCCTATGGAATTGAAGATTTTATCACTGCGGAGATAAAAAAAGATATTGTGGAGGTATTCTCTTAGGAGGTGGATGACGGTACCCCAGAAGGAGAAGTTCTTGGACGCGAGCTAAGGCGCTGGAAGATGTGTGATTACGTAATGCGCGAGCTCTGCTTCGAAGAACAGATGCTGCTGATAGCCAGAAAAGGGCTTAACTACTGGCGACAGGAGGAGAATTGGGCTAATGATTGGATGGATCAGGCTCCCCTCACCAAGCAATTCACTGACAAACAAGTCCTTGCCAGACTCCAAGCTATCAAAGCTCATCGAAGGATCTCACCCGCTCATACTCTGCCAAAATAAACATTTGCTCCTTATGGGTATTCTGATGCTCACATTCAGCTCTCCAAATGCCAAGCCAAAGTTGTTGTTGAGTATAGAAAGCGCCAAGCAGAGTACGCAACATAGAAGAAAGAGAGGTTGCTAGCCCGAATGGCTGCTGCCAAGGAGAAGGAAGAGCGCGAGGCCAAGAACCTTGAGATAACTATACACCGCAACAGAGAAGTAGAAATGCGTGCATATCTCCTGGAACTTGAGCTCTCGGAAGTCTGGAAGACAGAGGAAGCTAAATGGGTTGCTGAAGAGGATGAATATTTGAAGGCTACTGCCGATGAAGCAGAGGCTGCTGCCCTTGCTGAGGCACAAGCAAAGGCGATAAAGAAAGCTCGTGAACTTGCTGAGGCTCTGGAGAAGGCATGAAATGCTGAGGACGTAGAGTGCATAGATGCTAAGAATCTATACCTCGAAGAGCAGACCGAGTGGTCTGAAGAAGCTATGGACATTGAGCCTATTTCTGAAGTCCATCCATCATCTAGCAGTGGAGCACTTGTCATCACATCATCTTCTATGGATGTTCTTCCTGTAAGTTCCAATGCTTTTCAAGTTTTTGTTCATACTGTTGTGCAACATGCAATCCAACATGCTCTCTCCACCTCTATTCCCCATGGTTTCAATGAGCAAGTGGCTCTCCAAACTGGTGATATAAGGAGGGAAGTAGAAGAGATTAGGAGTGAAGTATCGGATGTGAGAGCTGATGTTGCTGAAGTAAAGCACGATGTTGCTAAAGTGAAGACAAACATGGAAGTGCTGAAAGAGGATGTTGCTGAGTCCCAGCAACAGATGGCGCAAATTGTTACTTCTTTTTCCTCCACCTTTATGGCTGCGCTCAAAGAGGGGGAAGAAAGAAGACTTGCTGAATTAGAGCAGAGGAAAAAGGAGGAAGAAGCACTTGCTGCGGCTGCTGAAGAGCGCATACTTGCACTTGAAAATTTGAAGAAGCAAGAGATGGATCTGAAGATCAAGATGCTGGAGATGGAAAATGAGAAGGTCGCTAAGAAACTTGAAAGAGAAGTCAAGGAGAGGGAGGCTAGCATGGCGTATCTTGAAAAGTTCATGCAAATGACAATAAGCAAATTCGATGAATTGGACAAAGGGAAGAAGCCAACTCCTGATTCTTGAATTTCTTAAAAAACCTTCTCCTATACATTTCTTTTTGATATTTACCGATTTCATTGTACTTGTAAATAATCAATCATAAATGAAATTGGATCAGATTTAGACAATTTCTCATTGTCCACTTCTGATTTTTTGTGTGTGTCTTAGTTGATATACACTTTTGGTGTATTCAACAAAAATGCATGTGGATGCTGAGATTACTTGTCTTTGGATTGATTGTGAATGCTTGCTGATTTAATTGGGTGCTAGAATTCCTAGCATATTTCTTGCAGCATTTACTTATGTTTTTAATCGAGAAATATTTCCCAGCACTTGTTGAGGGGGAATTTTATTAAAATCAATCCTGCTGGAACTAAGTTGGATAAACTCTAAGTTAGACTGCTAGAATATAGCTCTAATACTTAGAAATTTTTTGTAAACTCTGACATTTTTCCTCTTAGATTCAGCAAGTGATAGTAAGCTTTGATCGCACCAAAAAGGGGGAAATTGTTGGGAATTATTTGTAAATTCCTCCCTTAGATCAAAATTGTAAAAGGTTTTGTTGAATCAAAGCCTTAGTAGATTGGTCAATCATTGCTGAAATTAGCATAGTTAGCAACTCCTTTGTAATGTCATGTTTAGGAAAAATATCGAGTTGTAATAGATTAGGAAGTGCTTGAGAAGATTGCTGAAGGATTCAGCAAATAGAACGAAGAAAATCAAATCAAGTAACTTCGGAATGCTAGAAGAGTTCTCAGCAGATGGTAGCTGCTAGAGAAATCAGCAGACAAAATTGACTGCTAGAGATGGTAGCGGTCAAGTGCTAAGAAGAATGATTGCTAAGGAGTTAGCAATCATATGCTAAGGAAGAGACTGCTAGTCGGAAGCGATAATAGCAAAAGGTAGCAGAATGCTAAAGGAGATAGCATTTGCTAGCATATGAGTAGATTGCTAAGGAATAGCAATCAGTATTCAAGACCGATATGCTGATATACGCATCTGCTGAAGGAGTCAGAAGATCGAAGAGAAGATTGCAAGAAGAGCGTAGCAATCAAGATATTAGCCAATCATTCCAGCATTCTCCGAGAATGCTAAGTAAGGAAAATATCTAGCAACGATCTCGAATACTACCATTCTGACAAAGGTACAGTGAAAAGCAAAAGCTTTCCCGAAGTAGGTCGGAAAGTACTGTACGATGCCGGAAAGGACAGATAAAGTTGAACTCCTTTTGGTGAAGAAGTTGTTGTGTCTAACAGGTCTGGAGATTCAAAGTTTGAATCTCCAGATATAAAAGACGAAGTCCAAACAGAGAGACAACTACTGCTCATTCTACACAACGAACACAACTGCAAATCGAGAGATTCCTTTGACAAAACAAAAAAGGAAATAGAGAGTAGTCAGTTGAGAGCCCACGTTTAAGAAGAATCTTAAAAGCTCTTGATACGATCCTCGCCAGGAAGGTTTAGATCGTAGCCCAGGAATTCGAAGAAAGGACTCAGACTCGATGCGGAAGCAAACAGAACACTGAATATGGAAGATCCAACACCTTTGGATTCGAAAACCCTCAAGTACCGTAGTCCAGAATATATTCTCCTACGACCCAAGAGGCGAATTGATCCAACAACGAAGGATATAAGCGAAGACACCACCAATGGATATGACTGTCCAATTGATTAGTCGAAATCGAAACCCTAAGGATGGTTAGGAATTTTCGAAAAATTGAGCTCTCAGAAATAGAGAAAATCTCACAAATTTTATTAAACTGAAAACTGAATAAATTGTTCCATAACAAGGCCTATATATAGGCAACTCAAACCCTAAACTAATAAGGAAACTATTTTAAATAATTAAAAGGCATAAAATTCAAAATTAATTTAAATAAGGCCTAAACATGTTGGCCCAAAATAACTAAATAAATTAAACTAAGCCCAATCATTACACATAATTAAATTAATAACTTTTGGGCCTTCGTTTAATTCTTCCAACAGCATTGATTCTTTGGAAACATTGGCAGCCCATATATCTTTAATCAATAAGCTCAATCCAGCCCTCAACGTCCTTGCTCGAGATCTAGTCATCGGCCCACTCGGAATGTAGACTGGATCGTCTCTCACGGCTGCTACTTGGGCTCCATCATTCCCCTCCTCTTCAAGAGGATTTGTCCTCAAATCCAAGCTATCACCTACATCAAAAGGACTTAAATCAGCAACATTAAATGTAGTACTAACATCATACTCACCGGGTAAGTCCAACTTGTATGCATTATCATTCACTTTCTCCACCACTTGGAAGGGACCATCTCCTTGAGGTAACAACTTCGATCTCCGCTGCAAAGGAAACCTCTCCTTTCTCATATGCAGCCAAACCCAATCGCCAGGCTCAAACAACATCTTCTTGCACCCTTTATTCGCCTGCTTGACATACTGCTCAGTACGGCGCTCAATGTTCTGCCTAGCCTTCTCATGAATCTACTTCACAAAATCAGCTCGGTTCTGCCCATCAAGGTTAGTAAACTCTTGCACAGGTAAAGGAGACAAATCTAAAGGAGTCAAAGGATTAAACCCATACACAATCTCAAAAGGAGAAAACTGAGTAGCAGAATGAACTGAACGATTATAAGCAAACTCAACATGAGGCAAACATTCTTCCCAATTCTTAATATTCTTCTTAAGTACAGCTCTCAACAAAGCAGATAAAGTCCTATTAACTACTTCAGTTTGACCATCAGTTTGTGGGTGACAAGTAGTAGAAAACAACAACTTAGTTCCCAACTTACACCACAAAGTCTTCCAGAAGTAACTCAAGAACTTAGAATCTCTATCAGAAACAATTGTCCTAGGAATACCATGCAAACTCACAACTTCTCTAAAGAACAAATTAGCAACATGTGATGCATCATCAGATTTATGACAAGGAATAAAATGTGCCATCTTAGAAAACCTATCAACAACAACAAATATAGAATCACTACCACGCACAGTACGTGACAAACCTAGCACAAAATCCATAGAAATATCAATCCAAGGTGCAGTAGGGATAGGTAAAGGTGTATACAATTCATGGGAACTAGACCTAGACTTAGCCTGTTTACAAGTAATGCATCTACCACAGATCCTCTCAACATCACGTTTCATGCGAGGCCAAAAAAAATGCTCATGCAACACAACCAAAGTCTTAGCAATACCAAAATGACCTATTAAACCACCTCCATGAGACTCTAACAACAATAATTCTCGTAGAGAACCCCTAGGAATGCACAACTTATTTCTCCTAAATAGAAACCCATCATGTCTAAAATATTCACCACTAGCAGATGTCTCACATGCAGCATAAATGTCACCAAAATCCTCATCAGATGCATACAGACTCTTAATGCATTCAAACCCAAGCAACTTAGCATCTAAAGTAGAGATCAATGCATACCTGCGAGACAGTGCATCAGCCACCACATTTTCCTTACCTTGCTTGTACTTGATGAAGTAAGGAAAAGTCTCTACTAACTCCATCCATCTTGCATGCCTCTTGTTCAGCTTATGTTGTCCCTTCAGATGCTTCAGCGACTCATGATCGGTGTGAATGATGAACTCCTTAGCCCACAAATAGTGCTGCCACGTTTTTAGGGCTCTCACCAAGGCGTACAACTCCTTATCGTAGGTAGGATAATTCAGCGTTGCACCGTTCAGCTTCTCACTGAAATATGCCATGGGCCTCTTCTCTTGCATCAAAACTGCACCAATACCAACCCCAGAAGCATCACATTCAATCTCAAATGTCTTAGAAAAATTAGGAAGAGATAATACCGGGGCATGGGTCAACTTGTACTTCAGCAACTCAAAAGCCTTCTCTTGCTCTTCTCCCCATCGAAACTCCACAGTCTTCTTAATCACTTCAGTTAATGGGGCTGCAATGCTGCTGAAATGAGGTACAAAACGCCTATAAAAGCTGGCAAGTCCGTGAAAGCTGCGAACATCGCCAACATTCTTAGGTTGCGGCCACTCCTTGATTGGTCGAATCTTTTCTTCATCCACCTGTACTCCGTTTGCACTAACAACAAAACTAAGAAACACCAACTTATCCGTGCAAAAGATGCACTTCTTCATGTTAGCAAACAGTCTCTCCCTACGAAGTACATCCAAAACAGCCTTCAAATGCTCAAAGTGATCATCATAACTCCTACTATAAATCAGAATGTCATCAAAATAAACCACAACAAATCTGCCAATAAAAGCTCTCAAAACATGGTTCATAAGACGCATAAAAGTACTAGGAGCATTGGTTAACCCGAAAGGCATGACTAACCACTCATACAACCCAAGTTTGGTTTTAAAAGCAGTTTTCCACTCATCTCCCTCCTTAATCCTAATCTGATGATAACCACTTCGCAGATCTATCTTAGAAAACACACAAGCACCATGTAATTCATCTAACATATCATCTAAACGAGGGATAGGATGGTGATACTTAACCGTAATGTTGTTGATAGCTCGGCAATCGCAGCACATCCTCATGGTCGAGTCCTTCTTGGGCACTAGCAAAACTGGAACTGCACAAGGACTCAAACTCTCCCTCACGTGCCCTTTGGCCAGCAACTCTCCAATCTGCCTCTCCAACTACTTCGTCTCCTCCGGGATGGTTCGGTAAGCTGGTCTATTTGGAAGGGTTGCTCCCGGCACAAAATCTATCTGATGCTCAATCCCACGAATGGGTGGCAGCCCGACTGGGGTATCATCTGGAAAAACATCCTCAAAATCCTGCAAAAGAGAGGAAATAGAAGGGGGTAGAGAATCAGAAATGTTAGTTAAAACCATATTCTCCTTGTAGATTAGCAACACCATTGCTTTCTCCTCCTGAACCGCCCACTTCAGATCCCCAACCCTAGCTAGAAAGGATTGTTGCACCACCCCTTTCTCCTTATTACTTCGTGGTTGCATCTCATCACCCGACTCCTTCTGCAACTGGACTTGATCCTCATAGACTTGTTTAGGGGTCAGAGGAACAAGTGAGATCTTTCTCTGCTTGTACTCGAAGGCATACTTGTTCGTGAAGCCATCATGCTTGACACGCCTATCAAACTGCCACGGACGCCCCAAAAGTATATGACTCGCCTGCATAGGAATCACATCACACAGCACCTTATCCTCATATTTCCCAATGCAAAATGGCACCTTGACTTGCTTCACTACTTTGATGACGCCACTATCATTCAGCCACTGCAGCTTGTATGGCCTAGGGTGCTTCATCACCTGTAACCCTAGCTTCGTCACTATCGACTGACTCGCCACATTGGTGCAGCTACCTCCATCTATAATCATGATGCAGACCTTATCGTTGATATGACAACGTGTATGAAAGATGTTCTCCCTCTGCTCCACATCTCCGACTGCAGGCTGTGCATTCAAAGCCCTTCTCATCACAAAATTCAGCGCTGCAGGCGCCTCAATCTCTTCTACATCTTCATCAGGATCATCCAAATCAGGCATCTCCGGGTCAGTCTCTTCATCAGTCACAATCTCTCCATCATCTCGAATCACCATGACTCTCCGATTTGGGCAATCGTTAGCAATATGCCCAAAACCCTGACACTTATAGCACTTGCGATCTCTATTACGAAAATCAGTGGTAACGGATTTACCTTGAGCTGCGAAATCTGGCCTGGGCTTTACAAACGGCTTCTTCTCCCCTCGAGGTTGCTCCTCTTCCTTCATCCACGGAGCTCGCTTAGGTGCTGAATCACTTCCAGTTTGGTATTCTCTCCAACCTGTAGAATTCTGCCTCGAATTATTGTCGTTGCCACTCCTCTTGAGCTGTCCCTCAATCTTGATCGCTATGTGGACCATGTCATCCAGCTCAACATAATGCTGCAGCTCCACTGTATTCCGGATCTCCCAATTCAGACCGGCAAGAAACCCATCGTTACCTCTCTATCCTCCACTACATTGGCTCGGATCATAGCCACTTCCATCTCCTTATAGTACTCATCCACACTCCGGGTACCCTGCCTCAAACTTTGCAGCTTGTTATACAACTCTCGGTAATAATGATTTGGCACAAAGCGCCTCCTCATCACAGCCTTCATCTCATCCCATGTATCTATAGATCTCTCCCTATTCCTCCTCCGACTACTGACCAACTGATCCCACCACACGAGAGCGTAATCAGAGAACTCTACTGCAGCTAGCTTTACTTTCTTCAACTCAGAGTAGTTGTGGCACTCGAACATCATCTCCATCTTTCGCTCCCACTCCAGATACAACTCGTGGTCATTCTTTCCCTGAAAGGACGGGATGTTCATCTTGATTGTCCCCAGATTGTTATCATATGACTCCTCCTCGGCATAATCATCGGCATCCTCCTCATACTGAGGATTTTGTCTCCTATACGAATCTCTTCGTCCACCTCGGTTGGCACGTCCTCCTTTTCCAGTACTCTTATGACTATCAGATAAGTCTCGTCGAGTCTTTTCTGTCACAGAGATCTCAAAGTCATCTATTCGCTGATGCATAACATTCATCTCACTCTTCACCAACCTAACTAATTCAGATTTCATGGCCTCCATCATGTACTTGACCTGACCACCACCAATAAGCTCACCTCCTTTCACCTCATCAGAATCATTAGATTTAGACATACCTGCAAGAAAGGTTAGATAAACAAACAATAGAAGGACCTCACCACCTCACGTACACTTGTGTATCACTCAGTTATGTCAAAGCACTCACACTCGTGTATCACTCTCAGTATAGATGGCTTTTTTTCAATCCCTCTATTAATCTCACACACTCTTGCCTTTTACCACTCTTTTCTCCCTTCCAAAAAGCTCAAAAATTCTTATAAAATTCCACGGACTTCAATTCGACAAACCAACAGGACGGGAAGACTTTAGAAGACCCTAGGAAGGTAAACGACCAAAAACGAACGGAAAATTTTTTCGGAAAAACTTTCGGAGGGCAATAACTACTCGAAAATAAAGGAATTTGGCCAAAAAGCACCTTATGTCACAATGAATGTGAGTCTTGATCGTCTCGCCAAGACGTTTTCGAAAAGTACAATTAAGCCAAAAACAGACACCGGACGCAAAAGTTACGACAAAAACGACCAAAACCGACAGAAAAGGCAAAAAAGGCACTAGTAGAAATCAAGAAATTAGGGATTTTTGATTTAATTTTGCTACCCTTCTTTCTTTTTTGATATTTTTTTTGACGAATATTTTTTTCTCTTCGAACTCTAACTTTTATTTTTGTTCGAATTTTTCTCTTTTTTTTATTTTTTATTTTCGCCCTTTTTTTTAACTAATTACCAAATTGTTTGGTAATTCAATCAAGAAGGAAATAATATGGACACCAAAGAAAGAAGATATGAATAAAGTAAAAGGTATATAAAGAAAGATTTGACTTAATTTAATATGGTAAGAAGGCTAATTCAATTCTTGACACACAAGGAAACTCAAATATCAAACCCTAATACTCCCCAAATTTCGACTCTCTCTCAACCAGGAACAAGACATGAAGAAAATTACGAATCACAAAAGACAGGAAACAAGAACAAGACTCGATATATATATTCTTTTTTGAGACACAGACACGAAAATTTAAGACAAAGGAAAAGGAAGGGTACGACCTGGATATTGATACCAAAATGATACGATCCTCGCCAGGAAGGTTTAGATCGTAGCCCAGGAATTCGAAGAAAGGACTCAGACTCGATGCGGAAGCAAACGAAACTCTGAATATGGAAGATCCAACACCTTTGGATTCGAAAACCCTCAAGTACCGTAGTCCAGAATATATTCTCCTACGACCCAAGAGGCGAATTGATCCAACAACAAAGGATATAAGCGAAGACACCACCAATGGATATGACTGTCCAATTGATTAGTCGAAATCAAAACCCTAAGGATGGTTAGGAATTTTTGAAAAATTGAGCTCTCAGAAATAAAGGAGAAAATCTCACAAATTTTATTAAACTGAAAACTGAATAAATTGTTCCATAACAAGGCCTATATATAGGCAACTCAAACCCTAAACTAACAAGGAAACTATTTTAAATAATTAAAAGGCATAAAATTCGAAATTAATTTAAATAAGGCCTAAACATGTTGGCCCAAAATAACTAAATAAATTAAACTAAGCCCAATCATTACACATAATTAAATTAATAACTTTTGGGCCTTCGTTTAATTCTTCCAACAGCATCGATTCTTTGGAAACATTGGCAGCCCATACATCTTTAATCAATAAGCTCAATCCAGCCCTCAACGTCCTTGCTCGAGCTCTAGTCATCGGCCTACTCGGAATGTAGACTGGATCGTCTCTCATGACTGCTACTTGGGCTCCATCAGCTCTCAACAGCAAGTGTCACTACATTGAATACCCGACACTGCATTCAATAGATTCCTTGACCTTGCTCAAGAATCTTCAATCATTGGGATAACTTCCAGTCATAGGAAGCATCCAGCAGTCACATCTCTGAAAAGAGATTGACTCTCACGGGCAAAATTCGCAAAACTAGACAAAGTTCGGAGGGAACTATAAAATCTCCATTCCAGCGAAGGACAAGTTTTACAAAAGTGAGCCCTTGACTTGGCCGGAGCTGCAGACTAGAAGATTGAAGCATCGGAGGATAGCTTTGTAGTGGCTAGGTCGAAGGTTCACTACCTGCTACAAGTGTTCGGCGAATCCTAGAACTTCAATATCTTTTTAGTGAATTCTTAGCGATACGGCTAAGGAGTGGACGTAGATCTATTGGATCGAACCACTCTAAATATTGTGTGTTCTTTACTATTTTATCACTTACTGTTTGTGTGGTGATTTGAAACCTAGCAACCATAGTTGCTAGAGTATTTGCTTGTAAGAAACCCTAACTTCTAGCTCGAGCTAAGACATTTTAAGAACATAAGTGCAAGATAATCTTTAAACTTCCACTGCATTCGTGTGTGTTGGTTGCTTGTTATTCCCCACGATGACTCTAATCTGGGACCAACACCACGCGTCTGCCTGGAAATTCATGAGAGCTCTAGAGGTTAGACCAAATCTCATATAGGCGGCCACACTTCACTTTCATATAGGTGAATTCATCAAGTGTATACTGCTTGTGATACACCGTCCTATAGGGTTAAGAACTCGTTATGAATAAAAATTCACCCATAATCTTTTAGCAGTTTCAAAGCACTTTCATCGGGAATATTTAGTAGGAGTGCTTTTATAGTCAATATAGGTTTGTTATTACCCATATGAACCTCTTTCATGGGGTCTCCAATCATGTAGGTCGGGTTATTGTCATTATTGATTATTCGTCGGTCTAAATCCCATTACCTCTGCGGTTTGAAGAACTGGTTTTCTTCCCACATGTTTTGTTAGAGGATTGGCCAAATTTAACTCTAATTTCACATAATTAATGGAGATTATTCCATCCTTTAGCAGCTGCTTAACGACATCATTCCTTAATCTCATGTGTCTACTTTTACAATTATATGATTTATTTTTAGCAATAGAGATAGCTAATTCACTATCACAATGCATGGATACAGGAGGCAATACATCTTTAGTTAAATGAATATTTATAAAAAAATCCCTTAACCATTCAGCCTCAGAACCAGCAAGTTCAAGAGCCACAAATCCTAACTCTGTTGTTGATTTAGCAATGATAGTTTGTCTCGTTGATTTCCATGCAACAGCTCCACCTGCGAGGGTGAACACAAATACACTAGTGAATTTCGTATCACTCGAATCAGTTGTCCAATTAGCATCACTGTACCTTTCTAGCACAGTGGAAAATCCACTATATAAGATACCATAATATTTTATTCCTCTTAGACATCTCATCAATCTGTCCAAAGCGGACCAATGATCATAATTGAGATTATGCGAATATCTACTCATTCTACATACAACATATAAATTCATCAGGTGCATCAGACACCCAATAATTTGTGCACACTTAGACTGAGCCACTGGGTCATTTTCATTTTTCTTTAATCGGATGTTTCCATCATAAGGAGAATTTGCAGGAGTTGTATCATATTTCTCAAACTTCTTAAGAAGTCTCTCGGTATAGTGTTCTTGCGTTAACAAGATACCATCATTTCTCCTTATGATTTTAATTCCCAGTATCACATTAGCATCTCCCATATCTTTCATATCAAAACATGAAGATAAAAAACTTTTAGTACTAATCACAATATCTAGATTAGTTCCAAATATTAACAAGTCATCAACATATAAACTGATAATTACACATTGATCACTGTCAATTGACAAAGCTGTGGAAACAGTGAAAAATAAATTTATAAAAACACCCTAAGGTGGTCGAACCCACAGAGACTGTGTAATGAAACTATCCTAGGTACTAGCCATAGTTCTTAAAACGTAGTTGTTTGAGTAAATAGAAATTGAGTGTTTTGTTAATTTAAAAATGGTAATGCAAAAAATTAAAGGTTTTGAAAAACAATATGTAAAGATACAGATCCTAGGGCAGATAATCTAATCATCAACATGCAAATTCATCAACTCAACAATGGGGATTATTTTAGATTCATATGGAATAAACTCCTTGGTTAGGCAATTAAACCCAAGATCACTAAATTGT
Source organism: Plectranthus barbatus (assembly GCA_026898455.1). Lineage (NCBI taxonomy): Eukaryota > Viridiplantae > Streptophyta > Magnoliopsida > Lamiales > Lamiaceae > Plectranthus > Plectranthus barbatus. Next base: position 177,382 of record JAPKLW010000707.1, read on the forward strand.
GACTATCTCCTCTCGGTCTTAAGCACACAAAATTAGTCAATCTTAATAATTATCTAATTAAATCCTACAACTTAATTCTTCTTTTTGAGACATGCATTTAATTTCTTTTTCCTATTATCAATTTTCACCTCTCGGTTTTTCAATTGATAAATACAATCCTAGATTCGATTAATTAAGCTCAAGAAACTAAACCATACTATTGAGTTGTTTTATTCAAACATGCATCAGAAAAGATTATCAAAAATCCTAGAACTTGTTGGGGTTTCTAGCCACAAAATATGACTTGAAATAAAGAAAACATATTTTTAAAAACCATAAATTACCTTACCAAGGAAATAGGAACCTTGAAGGTCTCTAAAAACTCCAATGCTAGACAAATTCTAAGTAAAATAATACATAAATTCGTGCCCTAATTGAGTTTGATATTTATAGAGGAGCCAAAACATCTAAACATGGTATTGAACTAAAATATAAAAAATACCAAAATCGGACAATTTCCATGTTCGGCATCTGTGTTGATTGACACACATGCAAGTCGAAATCTGGGCTTCTTCCTTCATATCGAGCAATGAAGCACAATAAAAACTCACGTGAATTCTCAATGCACACTCAAGGTTTATTTATCAATCCAGGTCCTTCTTCCCTTCGCCCACTAGATTATCTGGATACTACGGTGAAGTCTAATAGCTAGGCAATATAAAATCGTTGAGTGATTTCTATCAAACTAGGCATTAAGTTTAAACTAAGCTAACAACTATTTCTAAACAACAAATCAAACCAACATTCATCATATTGAATTCTCAAGACAATCAATCAATTTCCTCAACACTTTGGTAGAACAAGTCAAACAAACACTCAAATGAGAGAGATAGGATGTTGAAATAAACGTAGATGTAATCCAATTAGGTTAATCATCGATGCAAACACATTTTAATCCTTAGAAGGATGATCAATTCACTCTTTTCTAGCCAATCCCCTTTGTACCGGTGAATCAACCGTGGATGAAATTAGAAACCTCAAACAGTTACGTTATCGATCCCTAACTCACTACAAATAGCTCGTGAATTCTAGACCTATGCACTTCCTCCGCACATGGATTGGATCGAGATACATATGAAGACATGCTATTCACGACATGCCTATTCGCGTATTGGCTGCAATAATTGTGTCAATTATCGCCTAGAATGGCTCTTACCTACATCTAGTTGAATAGGAAGAAGCTCTAGCATGCTTCAATCACAAAGAGGGAGGTAAACAAACAATAATCAAACCTAATCTTCATACATCCTTGTTCAAATCAACATCCAAATAGAATTAGAACATACCTCTCAATTGTAGCAATGCAAAGGTAAATTGAAATAGATCCATTACAATTGACAAGTAGAAAAAGATTTTCTTCCCTAATTGGATTTGTTTGATCTTGACGTACCCTCCAAATCTTCAATCTTCACCAAGGTATGGTAGATTAGCTCTAGGATAACTTGAATTAGGATTGGTAGTGATGGAGTATGAAATTAAAGAGAGAAACTATGACGATTTTGCCTTAAAATGTCAAAAGTGCCAAAAGTCCCTAAAATGTGGGTTTCCCCCTTTATATAATAAGTTGGCAGAGCCCCGGATCGCCCCGTTCGAGATCGGATCACCCGGAATGCTTTGAAAATGAAAAACTACCAAGGTAGCACGTTCTGGATCGGTCGAGCTAGAACTGGATCGACCGAAATCTCCCTCTAAACAAACCAGATCGGTCGATCTCTGCAGGATCGGTCGAGCATCACCTCTGAACAGACCAGATCGGTCGAGCTTGGTTTGGATCGATCGAAATTCTCCTCTGAAATGCCAGATCGGTCGATCCTGCTCTATGAAATCCATCCTGCTGCTCTCCTGCTCATCCCGGTCGATCTTAACATCCTTTGCAACCCGGATCGGTCGATTTTCCACCAAAACTCAGCCCAAAATGATGAATTATGCTCCAAACCTATCCTACACACTCCAAATCACACAAACACGAAAACACAACAAAAACAACCAAAAAGCATATGATATGGGAGTAAAATGAACGCAAACATGCATGCACAAACATCGAAATATAGGTCATTTTACATACATATCAAGCAACCCTTCCAACATCCGTGTCGATCGAAATGGAACACACATGTCGAGCCTCCATCATTTAACCTCTTTTTAGTCTCAAAACCATTAAGAGCTTAACATCCCCTAAAACACATTCATGCACGGAAATAACTAAAAGCCTAATCTAAATACACTAATCTAAATATACTAAATATAGATAGGATACAAATCACGTTTTTTATAGCACTCTCTCATAGAAAACACAGAACTATAATGTTTTTCTGAACTCATAGACCAAGAAAGAAAAAGTATCAGGCTCAAAGGGGCTAATCAAAGGATAAAATATCACAAGGGACAGTGTTTAGGATAATTTGGCAAACAAAAATGGCCTAAAATCATTTTCTATCATTGTGCACATTATGCAGTCTCGAAACATAACAGAAGCAAGTTCTAGAAATCAAAACATACATGCGAATCTCACATCAAACGAAAAAGCTCAAATTCTCACTTGGGTTCAAATATTTCTTCCTTGGTCAATTTCAATCCACTCAAACATCATGCAAGTGAAACTTTCAGTTAGATCCTATCGTGCGATATTCTACATTCATAGGCAATCAACCACAATCAAGATCAAATCAAACTATCTTCAATCGATTTCAAACTCATAATCAGTTCAAATAGGTTCAAGACTCAATAAGAAATTTTCCTCAAACTATATCCATAATTTTTTCTAGGCATAAATTTAAATAATAAAAAAGAAAACCAAACAAATAAAGCAATAAAAAGGATAGATAGGTTCGAATTCTTGTCCACATCTGTTGGTCCCAGATCAGAGTCGTCATGGTGAATAACAAGCAACTAACACACGAATGCAACGGAAGATTAATGATTATCTTGCACTTAAGTTCTTGTCAAGAATGTTTAGCTCAAGGTAGTAGTTCTTAGGGTTTCTTACAGGTAGATACTCTAGCACCTTTCGATGCTAGGTTTCAAATCACCACAATCAAACAATAAGCAATAAAACAGAAAAGAACACACAAGATTTATAGTGGTTCGATCTTAAAGATCTACGTCCACTCCTCAGTCGTATCACTGAGAATTTCACTGAAAAGATATTTGAAGTACAAGGAATTGCCTATCTCTTGTAGCAGGTAGTGAGCTTTTGACCTAGCCAATACAAAGCAATCCTCTGATCCTTCAATCTTTTCGGTCAGCAGCTTCGTCCAAGTCAAGGGCGCACCTTCGTAAAATTTCGTAATGGAGGTTTTATAGTTCTCTCCTGAACTTTGTCTGGTTTTGGCTACAGCCTGTCGGAGTCAATCCCTTTTCAGAGATGTGACTGCTGGATGCTTCCTTGAATGGAAGGTATCCCAATGATTAGATTCTTGAACAAAGTCAAGGAATCTCTTCAAGATAGTGTCAGATATTCAATGGGGGACACTATGGTTGTTGAGAGCTTTGAATACTTCTCTTTAAGAGGGCTCTCAACTGACTACTGTCTCTTTTGCTTTGTTCGCTTTTTTCAAAGGAATCTTTGTTCGCCTTTTCGTTTGTTCAAGTGTTTGAATGTGCGAGTATGAGCAGTAGTCGTGTCTCTCTCTGTTGGACTTCTCTTTTATATCTGGAGATTCAAACTTTGAATCTCCAGACCTGTTAGACACAACGGTCTTCTCCGTCCAAAATGGTTATTTGTTTTTTCTTCCTTTCCGGCGTCGTACAGTACCTTTTTACCTACTTCGGGTAAGGCTTTCGCCCTTTGTTGTACCTTCTGTCAGAACGGGCGTCTTTAGCAAGTCGTTGCTAAGTATTTCCTTGATTAGCATTCTATTGGAGAATGCTGGAAATACTATGCTAAGCTTCTTGATTGCTGAGCTCTTCTTAGCAATCTGCTAAGTCTTTTGGTTGCTGAGCTCTTCAAGCAATCTGCTAAGTACTAGCGAATGCTGACCATTCAACATTCTGCTATCACTTGATATCTTGGCCTCTGATTGCTATAGCTTTTAGCAATCTCTTCCGTAGCAGCGAATGTTGACTCCTTCAGCATTCTGCTATCTTCAATCTGCTGACTGCTAAGCAAATGCTCCTAGCAGTCTCTTCTTTTCAGCATATGATTGCTAGCACTTTAGCAATCACTCTTCTTAGCACATGACTACTTTCTTCCTTAGCAGTCATCCTTGTCTGCTGACTTCTCTAGCAGCTACCATCTGCTGAGAATACTTCTAGCAATCTAATCTATTACAACTCAATATTTTTCCTAAACATGACATTACACGAGAGTTGCTAGACTATTCTAGATTTCAGCAATGATAGACCAAACTACTAAGGCTTTGATTCAACAAAACCTTTTACAAATTGACCCTAAGGAAGGAATTCATAAATAATTCCCAACAACATCCCCCCAAACTTATTTCGAACTCAGAGAGTAAGAAAAAGTTTGAAAATCAGACAAGAATAAGAACAAGTACCTGACTGTTGATCTCTGACATCAACGTTTTTATCCACCAGAAGAATTAGCGTTGTGCGATGAAGTATTTAGGCTGTTGGCACTCTGTGTCGATCGACAGGGGCTATGTCGATCGACATAGAGCCTTCATGTCAACTCCCTTTCTGAGTCGAAGTGTAGCTCCGTGCTGACCTCTATGTCGATTGACATCAGGCATATTGATCGAAACAGAGGTCGATCATCTAATTTTTTTTTGAAAATAAAACGGAAATAACAGAAAAATCGAAAATAAAATAAAGGAAATTGAAAATAAAAACAAAAGAAATGAAAATAAAGCAAATAAAGGTTGGGTTACCTCCCAACAAATGCTTTAGTTAACGTCGTAGCATGAGGGTACCTCTTTTCTCAAGTCTACGGAGGGTGTGTTTGAACTCGCCATCCTTGAGCATCCACCATGTAGACCAGTCGATCTTAAATGACAATAGTGAGCTCGGGATGAGATGGTGTAATTGGCAATTTTGCCATCTCATTCTCTCGCTCTCATTCTTGAGCGGCTTGGTCTTCTTTTCCTTCCTCGGTTTCCTCTTCATCCTCTTCAAAGTCTTCGGTGGAGGTGATCTGGTTGCATTCGAATTGCTGCTGGCTTTTGTCGAGCTTGAATGTGATCCTTTTTTTATTAGCTCTTAGCGTGATTTCTCCACCACGGCAGTCAATTAGCGCGGCATTTGTATCCAAAAACTCTCATCCCAAGATAAGGGGTGTTCTGTCATCCTCCTTCATGTCCAGGACTACAATCTGCAGGGAAAATTAGATTACCCACACGAATGAGAACATCCTCAAGTATACCTTTGGGGCGAGACACAGATCAGTCTGCCATCTGCAATGTGATTGTAGTCGGCCTCAATTCTCCAATGTTGAGGCATTTGAATATAGAGTATGGCATGAGATTGATGTTGGCACCTGTGTCACACAACACCTTTTGGAACTCAATTCCCCCTATCTCGACTGGAATCGAGAAACATCCTGGATCACTCCTCTTGATTGAGGTCTTCTTTCGTAGGAGTAGGTTGCATTGCACATGAAGTTTGACAGTTGAATTCTCCACAAAATGCTTCGTCTCACTCATCAACTTCCGAAGATACTTCATGTAGCCCGGAATCTCTCACAAGGCTTCAATCAATGGTAAGTTTATACTTACCTTCTTCAAGTTGTCCACGAACCTTGAGAACTTTGAATCCCCCTTCTGCTTGGCAAATCGCTGAGGAAAGGGCATCGGAGGTATCGTAGCAGCTTTAGAACTTGAATTGTTGAGCTGGGGAGACCTCTGTGTCTACTGGGCAGCATCTGTGTCGACCGACACACCCACTAGAATCCTGTCGGTCGATTCATCAACATTGCTCGACAAACCTGCATCATTTTGCTCTTTGTGTCGATCGACGCGGGGTGTGTCGATCGATATAAAGGGCATTCTTGCGGGAATTTCCTCTTCATTTCCCCAAACTCATTTTCGGGTATCCTTGGGTCTGTGTAGCTGGTTCCGGACCTCAACTTCACTGTTTTGCACTCCTTTTGGTTCTTGGGGTTGACTTCAGTGGTGCTTGACAGCTTCCCTTGTTGATGTTGCGCACTAAGTGAGGTGGCAATCTGACTGACTTGCATCTCGATGATCTGCACATGTTTGCCAAGTCTATCCACCTTAGTGTTAACCCCTGCCACTTCTTGCTCAATTTTGTCAACCCGGTAATCGAAAGCCTTGATGAACTTTTGCAACACCTCGTCGAGGCTCTCCTTCTTCTTCTCCACTATTTCACCATTTTGCACATCGAATTCTGGTGGAGGTTGTTCGGCACCTGTTGGGAAATTTGGCTAAGTTTCCCTTCCCCAGTAGATACTTGCTTAGATTCTAGTTTGGTGTTTTGGTGGATCAAATCCTAAGTCCAACCAGCGTCAGTTTGTCTCTAGAATAGCTCTAGTCTCAAATGTAAAGTCCTGTATAGGTATTTTGAGTTGTAAGTCGCAGCTGATCAAGACTCATGCTGGCTACTGTTCACCAGCATGAGATGTGCTTACCAGTTGAGAGAAGTCTCACCAGCAAGCGGCTGACGAAGACTCATGCTGACACTGTTCATCAGCATAGAGTTGAGCTATCGACTGGCTACTGTTCACCAGTGGGAAGATTTCATCAGCAGGAGGCTGACAGATCTACCAGCAAAATATGTGTTCTGGCTGACACTATTCACCAGCGGTGAAGCCACCAGTCACGGGAGATTCCAAGAGATAACATCAGACGAATTGGTAGACCTTGATTGTGCCAAGGAAAGTCACCAGCAGAGACTGCCAGCACAAGATCACCAGTATGATCTACCAGTCGGAGGTTATCAGCAGAATTGAAGATTCGCTCTCCCGAAGACTTAGAGACAAAAAGAAGATTCGTCTGAGGAAGTAACTGACAGTGTATGACTTTAAGGAGGATACCTTAAAGTCTATCAGTTCAAGACACCAGTTCCGATTCCTCGTACTGACGAATAGAGTCGTTCTGACACAAAGAGATCTGTGTCAGATAAAGCGATCAAAGGTATGGCGCTTTCCGGAAATTCCTACCTGCCGCCTGCAGAAGGACATGCAAGGACAGAGACTTTTCCGGATGTGTCCAAACGGCTAGTATTTGAATCTGAATCTCACGTCTATAAATACGTGAGATCCAACAGCATTCAATACTCTTAACACTCTTGACCTACCGAAAGCTCAAACGCATTCATATCAGCGAACAAGCAGTCTTTCGAGGCTTTTCATAAAGCTTATCCGTGTGTTGATTTATTCAAACACGAGACTCCAAGCTTCTAGCTTGTGAGTTATTGATCTCATTTGGTGTTCTTTCTCATTCCGAGGAAGAACATAGCAGCTCTTGAGCCAGCCAGCTCCAGAGTTATTACGGGCAGTTTTGCCACCAGCAAGAGTCAAGTTCTTGGGAGAACTAAACACCCACGTCGTCAGTGGTACCGGTGGAGGTTAAAGTGACGTGCTCGCACTCCATCCAGCTGACAAGAGTTGAAGAAGGACAAGACCCGGGAGCGGTTGATCCAGTGGACTGGTAGACAAGGCATCTACCAGCTGGAAATAGATCGTAGGATATCTTGTACCAGATTGCTCTCTTTAGTGAATTTCCAGTGCTTCGACTGGAGAGTGGACGTAGATCAGTTGATCGAACCACTATAAAATATCCTTGTTATTTACTGCTTTCAGCATTTACTTACTGATTTAAAACCCAGCACCCAAGTGCTGGAGTATAACTGAAACCAGTTTATAACTGTGCAAACTCGACTCTAAAATTAGCTAAGTCCTGAGTCATCAGCTGACCAGCCAGTTGCCAGTCAGCTGAATACTCAGTTGCCAGTTGACTTACCAGCTGACAAGGTCCCAGTCAGCTGTGTAACCAGCAGAGTGCAAGAAACGAACTTACGTATTTTCCGCTGCCAAAGTATACCCTGATATCCGGGACCAACAGCACCTTCGGGTTGAGCATAGGAAAATTCAGGATGAGCTCTTTGGTGGTAATGTTGATATCCCCCTAGCCGGTATTGATTCTGATAACCACCACGGTTCATATAGTTCATGTCGGCTATGGGATCAACCTGTGCAACAGAAACACAAGCAGCATTAAGTGTCAGTTTCTCTATCTCCCCCTTGAGCTTTTTGATTTTCTTCTTGAGGGTGTCATCTTCCTTCTTTTCCACTGCTCAAACTTGTGGTCTCCTTGGATTGACCCATTGTTGAGTATGCAAGGCCATCTTCTTGAACAGCTTGAGGGCCTTTTAAGGTGATAAGCTCATCAAAGAACCTCCAGCTGCATTGTCAACAGACTCTTGGGTTCTTGCATTCATCCCTCTGTAGAAGATGTGGGCCTCCTCCTCGGTGTCAACTCCATGGCCCGGACAACTCCTCATAAGCTCATTGAATCTGCTCTATGCCTCAAACAAGGACTCATCCATCTTTTGGTGGAACGCAGGATCTCCATCTTCTTCGGAATGATCACTGAAGGTGGGAAGAATGCAGCCAGGAACTCTACTCGGAGATCTGCCCAAGTGCGGATGCTGCTGCAATCCAGGGCTGTAAACCACGTCAGAGCCTGATCCCGAAGTGAGAAGGGAAACAAGCGCAGACGGATCACATCCTGGGTAGCTCCGTTCTGCTTGATGGTATCACACACCTCCACGAACATTCGGAATGGGTGTACGGATCCTCCACTGCTCGGCCACCAAATTGGTTCTGTCGAACCATCTGAATCAAGCCGGTTTTGAGTTCATAGTTATTGACAGTGATACCATTAACAAATCCCTCATTTCCGGGCTGTGGTTTGTACCTCCTTGCCATGACATTCGGATCCTCATCATCGGAGTCCTCTTGGTGGCGCCTTTCTCTTTCACGTTCTCTTTCTATTCTTGCAGCCTCGAGCCTATCTGCTTCCCTTTTAGCCATAAGTTGCTTGATGACTTCCTTCATGTGGTTGACTTCTTGGACTAGGAGAACGGCATTCCCTTGAGTTAATTGTGTTTTTGTGAGTAGTCTTCTTCGTTTTGATGTTGTGGTGGATCCATGTTGGTGATTGTGCTTTCCTTTTCCTAGTTTTTCCTCTTTCGGACTATGACCTTGATTTCAGGATCAAAAGCTTTGAGTGGTTTGCCTCGAGCCCTCATGTTCATGCAACCTGAGAAAAATCAGTTTCAGAAATTAGCCTCTGTGTCGACCGACAGGGGGTCTGTCGATCGACACGCAGGACGTTTGCGACTGTGTCGATCGGTACAGATGCAAAAATCCTGAAAAACACACGCACACTAAACATGAAAATTATAGCTAAAATAAAAATAAAAACTCAATCCTACAAAATTAGAAACAGACTAATAATAAGATAGAATCTAACAATCCCCGACAACAACGCCAATTTGACAAAGTTGTGGAAACATTGGCAAATAAATTTATAAAAACACCCTAAGGTGGTCGAACCCACAAAGACTGTGTAATGAAACTATCCTAAGTACTAGTCATAGTTCTTAAAACGTAGTTGTTTGAGTAAATAGAAATTGGGGTTTTGTTTTGTTAATTTAATGATGGCAATGCAAGAAATTAAAGATTTTGAAAAATAATATGTAAAGATACAGATCCTATGACAGATAATCTAATCATCAACATGCAAATTCATCAACTCAGCAATGGGGATTATTTTATATATTCATATGGATTGAACTCCTTGGTTAGACAATTAAACCCTAGATTACTAAATTGTGACTATCTCCTCTCGGTCTCAAGGACACAAAATTAGTCAATCTCAATAATTATCTAATTAAATCCTAAACTTAATTCTTCCCTTTGAGACAGAAAATAATTGCATTTATTTCTTTTTCATATTACTAATTTTCACATCTCGGTCTTTCAATTGATAACTACAAATCTAGATTCGATTAATTAAGCTCAAGAAATTAAACCATACTATTGAGTTGATTTATTCAAACGTGCATCAAAAAAGATTATCAAAAACCCTAGAATATGTTAGGGTTTCTAGCCACAAAACATGACTTGAATAAACAAAACATATTATTAAAAACCATAAATTACCTAACAAAGGAAATAGGAACCTTGAAGGTCTCTAAAAGCTCAAATGCTAGACAAATTCTAAGTAAAATAATACATAAATTCGTGCCCTAATTGAGTTTGATATTTATAGAGAAGCCAAAACATCTAAACAGGGTTTTAAGCTAAAATATCAAAAATCACCAAAACTGGACAATTTCCATCTTCGACATCTGTGTCGATCAACACACATGCAAGTCGAAATTCGGGCTTCTTCCTTCATGTCGAGCAACCCTTCCAACATTCGTGTCGATCGACAAGGTGCATGTCGATTGACATGGAACACACATGTCGATCCTCCATCATTTAACCTCTTTTTAGCCTCAAATACCAGCAAAATCACCGTCAAGAGCATAACATCCCCTAAAACACACTCATGCACAGAAATAACTAAAAATCTAATCTAAATATACTAAAACAATGGAGAAAAACATGGATAAGTGAGTACAAATAGCTTATCATCAACTCTCGTATACACACATTTATCCACTTTAATAGAAGAAAACTCATTATTTTTCAACGCTTCATCAAATTTTTCATGCCACTATTTCGGAGCTTGTTTAAGGCCTTAAAGAGATTTTATTAATTTACAAACTTTGTGTTCTGGTCAGGGAATATCACAACCCTCGGGTTGAATCATATAAATCTCTTCTTCTAGGGTGGCAAACAGGTTGGGTTTGGGTTGGCAGATTGGGTTGTGACCTGATCGTAATAAGCGACCTGCCAACCCGAACCCGACCTGTTTAATTATACGGGTCAAAAATCTCAACCCAAACCCAATCTGTCTATTTTCGGGTTGATCACTGTTATTTCTAACAGATTAATTATAGAAACAGTGACAAATAAATTTGTAAACCCTAAGGTTATCGATCCAGGGGAATTGTGTGGGGAAACTATCCTATATACTAGCTATGATCCTAAGATTCATTGTTTGAGGAATTCAAAATCAGGGTTTTAACTTC
>JAPKLW010000707.1:188491-216308 GCA_026898455.1 Plectranthus barbatus
AATCGTAGAGCGAAGATATGATAAGGAATGCTCAAAAATCGAGTTTAGTAGGCTATTTATAGTGGTGGATGTGTATCCTATCAAATCTAGGGCTAAAGATATGAATAAATCCAAATTTCCTCGAATTTCTGCTCCAGCAGACATCTCGCGTCAATCGTGGCTAATCACCATCGATCGACGTGAGTTCCTAGATGGCGTCGATCGATGCCAGTTGGCATCTGTCGACGCAGCTTCTCGCCCCTTCTGCGCGGTCTCACGGTTTTGGCCATAACTTTCTATCCCGAACTCCGATTGACCCGATTCCAGTTGCGTTGGAGAGCTAACTCAAAGCATCATCCATTGCCATATTCCAATAGCTCGAATTCCTCTTGTGGACAAAATCGTCACTGCTACTCTTACACGTCACTGATTCCGGAACGGATTTCTCGTGAATTTAGGCCTAAAACCAGCAAAAACACCAAAACGCGCATAATACCACCTAATATAGACTCATGCACATAATATATATATAAACTCAATAAAACTACATAAAATAGTAGAAAATAATATAGATAAGCGAATAAAATAATGAGCTTATCACGGGTCAACCCAAAATGACCTGTGAAAAATTAACCTGTTTAATTTGAAAATAACATATTTAACATGAAATCACAAATATAATTCATACTTAAAGTCTTAAAAATTAAAATTCACACAATACATAGTTCCAAACAATAACAAGCCAACAAACAAAGTTTACAATAACATTTATCCAAATTTAACCAAACCATTTAACCAACATTACTCAATAAAAATATAAATTCAAATCTTCTTTCCTCTAGCAAAATACAAACATTGAAGGGCCAATCACCAAGGTACCTACAAAATAAATATGAATCAAACATCTAAGGACCAAGGTACTAAATCCAAAGAAGAATTAATTAAACTTACCATTCATATATTATAACAACTTAGAAGATGCCACTTCCGAAAAAACAACAGATTCACTTCCACTTGCATCTTTGTTGAAGTTCAATGACATGATATATTGAGTTATTTCTTCTAATGTCATTTCTGCCATTTCTGAATTATGAAAGAAAGATCATGGTGAAGTTTATAATATTTCTACATAGTAATAGATAATAATACATTTATACACATTTAAAGTTTTACATGGTGCTCCAAACAACCAATCTCTGCTACATATCAATGCTTCAACAACAATTGGAGACATTGTACTCCGTTACTGATCGAGAATTCTACCATCAGCGCAATAAACGGACTCAGAAGCAACCGTGGAAATAGGATCAAAAAGAATATCCCTAGATAATCTTGTTAGTTCAGAATATCGAAATTGCTGAGATCTCCAAAATTCAAGGATTTGAATTGAAGACGTCCTATTAGTCCTTGGCTCATCTAAATACAATTCCAATTGACTTTTTTGAGCACTATTACCAAACTCAAAACCTTCAAATTCATCGAATTCCTATAAAACAATCAAACATACATGATAATATTAGACAAAACAACTCAACTAATATGCAATTACATACCTTAAAAACATTTGAAGATGCATTATCTTCACTCTCAACCTGATGAGCTCTGAAATCATTGCTACTTCGAGAGCTAGAAGGCGATGGTGAAGGCTTTGAAGCTTTTGCATACCCAACAAATAGGCGAAACAGTGTTTCCCTAACCTTTGCTAACTCCGCCGAAGAAGGACCATAAAATTTTTGATAGCTAAATTCAAGAAATTGCCACTTGTACCGAGGATCAAATATCAAAGCAAAAGCTAGAAGCAAATTAAACTCAGACCAATACTTATTGAAGTTAACAAACATCTTCTTAGCTATTTGTTGCATAAAGAGATCGGGATTTTCGGACTCCTTAACCAATTTCAGCTGAATTAAGAATACTTAAGGGAAGTACAAGTTTGTTGTTGCATAATGAGATCCAGAAAAGGTGGTAGTTGCTTTATGGAAAACTTCAAGAAAACTACAAATTAGTGAAGCTCTAGACCATTCTTCAGCATTTGGACAACTTTGAAAATTAGCATCACTCAAACTAAGCTGAATAAAAGCACGACGATAGTACAGAGCACTGGAAAGCATCCTATAAGTAGAATTCCAACGGGTTGGAGCATCTTGAACTAAAGCTTTCTTTAAATCTGAAGATGTTTCCGAAATACAATTGTTGAACTTTTCTTTCCTTCCCGAAGAACCCTTAACATATTTAACACATTCTCTAATTTTACCCACTGCAACATCAATCTCCTTCAAACCATCTTGCACAATTAAATTGAGAATATGTGCACAACATTGAACATGAAAAAGGATCCCATCACACACCAAGCTTGGTTCACAAGAAGTTTTGCTTAAGTAAATCAACACAAGCAATGTTTGCTGAAGCATTATCTAAAGTGATAAAAAATAACTTATTTTCAGTACCCCAGTCCCTAACCAAACTAAAGATCTTTTCACACAAAGCAGTACCACTATGTGGAGGAGGAAAATATGAGAAATTAAGAATCTTTTTCTGCAATACCCAATTACATTCAATGTAATGAGGAGTTAAACTCAAATACCCATTAGTCACAATAGAAGACCTAGCCTCAGAGGTTAAAAAATTTTACTAGGACATGCAACCAATTCTCGACGAAGCCTCTCAGATTCCATAGCGTGAAGGTTTTTAATATCTGCTTTTGTTGCGTTTCGACTAATATGAGCAGCTTCTGGTTCTAGATAAGAAAAAATATTCTTAATGCCTTCATATTCCACAAAAGAGAAAGGTATATCATGTCTTATGACTGCATAACCAACAACTCTCTAAATTTCTCTTGACTGAAATTAGAACCTCTTGTACCTAAAGATGCATCTTTATCAGATAAAACCATATACTGACCCATATCTTTCGTTGTCATCCTTACACATGTTTTCATATGAAGGACTAAATTACCAGTTCCTTGTTTGCTATCAGCCAAATATCTTTTCTTGCATTTAAGGCATTCGCAGTATACCTGCTCATTTGGCTTTGCAGGGAGCATGCGAAAATGGGTCCAAACTTCTGATGTACATCTTCATTTCTTTCTTTGCCCATCCTCCTTCGGCTCATCTCCATTGTATTCGGACTTTCCCGTTAGTGTAGGCATTACAGTATCTTTTACTGAATCTGAATCAATATCATCACCTTCAACATTTATAGGATTCTCAAAATTTGATTCCATAATTGATAATTCTCAATACCAATAAAAAAAAGTTAATGAGGGGTGCGCCAGTGCGGTGCTACACAATTAAACAGATCGATAAAGCATTAACGAAAGCTGAAAAGACTAAACAAATAACATCACTTTTATAATTCGAAATATCCTCACAACTTGATCTAAGATATAAGCAGTGAACTGTGAAGCACCAACAATTAAGCTCTGGTCATAAAAACATAATTCACACTTCAAATAATTAATGGAATAGACTAGCTAATTATTGTCAAAAATAATTGTTGTGTGGGTGACCTCCATTTGACAATGGCGATTGGCGAGCAGTAGCTAGGACTTCACTTCACCCATAATTATATGTTAATTAAAAGTGCTAATAAATTAAAATTAAAAATTAAGCTTTTGATGGGAAGAGCTCACTCTCAGGCCTCAACTCCATGCTGTGACAAGGCTAATGACAAATTGACAATTAATCATTTTAATTTTCTTGACATTTACAATGTTCATGTATTCGAATCTAACATAGTAACATCTAATAATCTAATTCAATGTAACCGATGAAAAGTGAAAACCCCAATTAAGATGAAGAAATAGAAAATAAATAAGTATAAAAACAGAAAACTTACCTCAATGAAGTAAACCCTGCAGCAGCGAGAATGTGAGGGTAAATAGGTAGTGCACCGGTGTGGGAGCCGCGGTGAGGGTGGTGCATCGGTGCAGCAGGAGGGTAGCGGACGACGGCGTGCAGGCGCAGCAACAACAAGAGTGCGAGACTGTGAGAGGCTTGCGGCCTGGTGTGCACCGGTGCGGGCGACACAACGAGGGTGGTGCGCCGGTGTGGGCGCTACAGTGACGGTGGTACGTCGGTGGCGCAGGAAATTCTGGGCTGCGACACAGCGTGCGTGGGTGGGAGAGACTCAGAGAGCAAAGAGATAGGGCACAAATAATACATTTAATTTACTCAGGATTTTAAAATTTTAGTATAATAAATTAATAATAAAAAATAAGAAAATAGAATATAATAAAATTAATTTTAAAATTAATTAATTTCAGGTCATACGGGTCGAGCGGGTCAACCCGACACAAAATTTAATTGGGTTCGCGAGTTCAACCCGAAACTGACCCGAAATTTATATGGGTTGACCCAACCTATTTTTTTCATGTTGGGTTGTCGGCGGGTCAAGTCAGGTTGTCGCCCCTATTCTAAATCCCCATTTAAGAAAGTCGTTTTGACATTCATTTGATGAACTACTAATTTATGAATAGAAGTTAGAGCAAATAAAACTCGTATAGAGGAAATTCTAGTTACTGGAGCAAAAGTATCAAAGTAATCAATATTTTCTCTTTGAGAAAAACCTTTTGCAACTAAGCGAACTTTAAATATAGGATGAAATTTGAGAGTGTCAAAGTTTTTGTAAGTCCAACATTGAGATGTTTGAACATCACAATGTTAGACTTGAACATTACTTTGACACTACGTTGTTTATCTTACTCTTCCTGCAAGCGGTTACAACAAACTCCTAAGTTTTAGGGATTGGTTGTAAACCTAAATTTTCACGTCTTTTCTGTTCCAATTTATTAGGGAACGTGTATATATTTATTACTAACCTTATATTATATTATATTGTTGTTTATTTTGTTCCTAAATAATAGGGAATGCCTCCACTACATTAACCCACTCAACACGTGAGGTTGTGGCTGATCAACGGTTACCTAGATCAAGTGGAAAGGTGGGAAAGCTTCGTGCAGCACGTCCAAGGAGTGGAGAAGTGGGTACGAAGCTGTGCATTCCAAGCAAGAATAAATAGAGCACGACAAGCTTGAAGAAAGGTTGAGCAATTACATTACACCATCGAGCATACCATCTTCAAGATAGTAATCGTGCCTTGCCCATTCTTGTTGATCGCTCACAATCTGTGTCCTCACGACATAATCCATCTCCGGAGAGTCGTCCAACGGTGGAGGAGTTAAGAGGTTACCTTGTGTTTAGATTGATAAGGACAGTTTGTCCATAGATACTAGTTTAGTGTCTGTGTAGAGTGAGAATTATTCAAGGGAGTGAACCAAGAATAATTCGAGTTGTTTGTTATTTGTTTCATTTTGTAAAAGTTCATTTTATTTAGTGAAATTGTTTTAAGGCTGAAAGGCTCCCTGGGGAATAGCAATATTACCCAGAAAATTATCCGCTGCGTCTTTCTCTAACACCAACATTCAGTCTAACATTGCAGTGTTTAACGTAAACTCGGGCACAAATTCTATCAATTGGCATCACGAGCCGCTGCTTGACTCACTAAGTAGCAAGATCCTGTTGTGCAGTTTACAATGTTAGATCCATCAAATCAGACAGGTCGCCCTCCAATCCTCGAGAGCAATGGGAACAATTATCTGATGTGGAAGTCCCGCATGAGGATGTTCATCAAATCTATTGATGAACGGGCATGGGCAGCTGTTCTTGACGGTTGGACTCCTCCGAGATTGACCGTTCAAAATCGTGAAAATCCTGCAGAACCTACTACCACTCTTAAACCAGAAGGGCAATGGACAAATGAAGAGCGTACTACTGCAAATTTTAACTCACGAGCTCTTAACGCTATTTTTGTCTCTGTTGATGTTGCCTGTTTTGGGTTGATCTCAAACTGCTCAGAAGCTAGAGATGCTTGGTTAATTCTTCAAGGAAAATGCGAAGGAACTGCGAGTGTGCGAAGAACAAAAATGAGGCTTCTTACCACTAGATTTGAAAATCTGAGGATGTTAGAGAGTGAAACCATTGCTGAGTACTATGAAAGGCTGGCATCTATGGCAAATGAAGCACAAGCTCTTGGTGAACCAATTGGAAATAGGAGACAAGTTAGTAAGATGCTGAGAACTCCCCCAGAAAGACTCAACATCAAAATCTCTGCCATTGAAGAAGCCAGAGATGTTGATACCCTGGAAATTACAGAACTTGTGAGTATTCTCACAACGTTCTAGATGAACTTAATGGATCAAAAACAAGAGTACAAGGGAAAAGGAGTTGTTCTGCACGCTGGGAAAAGTACAAAAGATTCTCCTCCTTCAACATCAAAAATTCAGGAGATTGTTGAAGAGTCTGATGAGGAGACACTTGATGAAGAATCCCCCATCCTTGCTCTCCTCACTAAAAGATTCAACAAATTCATGAAAACGTACAAGAGAGAAAACTCTTCTTCCAAAAGGCGAGGATCTGGCTCATCAACACCATCCCCAAACTCCTCTAACACCTTTGTGAGGAAAGGAGGAGATAGTTCTTCCAAGAAGGAAACCAGGTCTTCCTCTGAAAAGACTAACATTGAGAATGTTAGATGTCATGGATGCTCAAGAATTAGACATTTTGCAAATGAATGCCCTACGGTACAACGAAGGAAAAAACTGAACTTCAATACCACCTTGAGTGAGGATTCTGACTCTGAAGAAGAGGCTGAGACTGTGAACCATATTTTGTTTCATGTTCGGATTGAGGAATGTGATGAGACAGAAGATCGCATGGAGACGGGAGATGAACATCCTGATGTTCCTGAATCTGTTGAACAACAGAATGTGCAATCCATGGAAATTTCAGAAGCAAATTCTTCTCACCTATCTGAAACTAACTAGTATTTAGATAATCCTCTTATGAATGTTTACAGGGAACAAGAAGGTAGTATGTTCAATACCACCCCAAAAGAAATGAGCAAAATCAGCCACTACTTCAACATGGTGGACGAACAATGTGAAAAATGAAAGGAGCAACTAATGAAGGTGTCTGAGGAAAACCATTACTTAAGGAATCAGCTGGCTCGTCTAGAAGCCATGTTAACAAGAAGAGATCAGGAAGTTTGCATGCTGAAAAGTCAAGTAAATGAAGCCGATCAAGTGTTTGACAGAATCAATAAAGGTAAGGAAAAACTTGATGAGATTCTTTCAGTCAAACCATCAGATGGTATTGGAATTGGTTATGACAAACTTAACACTGTCTATCCAGATATGTTCCAGTCTGAAGAGAACATAGTTAGATTTTCCAAGTCTGACACGGGCATGTTAAATAATCAAGTATCTAACACCATCATGTCAAACAAGTCCGAAAAATCTAAAGTGTATGTTTGTCACTACTGCTATAGGGTTGGTCACATAAAACCTTTTTGTCGTGTCAGAATTGCCAATGAAAATAGGAAAAGAAAGTGTTTGGTTGTGTATACTTCACTAAAGACTAATGTTGCAGGTACATGGTATTTTGATAGTGGGTGTTCTAGACACATGACAGGTGACAAGTCATATCTTTCTGATTTCAAAAACATCCATGGAGGAACAGTCACTTATGGAGGGGGAGGTAAAGGAAAATTTTCTGGGAAAGGAACACTAAATGTTCCAGATTTTCCTAAACTCCAACATGTCTTTTACGTTGAAGGACTAACTGCTAATCTCATTAGTATTAGTCAATTGTGTGATGATGGCATGATCGTCAAATTTGACAAAGATACGTGTGAAGTATATGATTCAACTAACAATTGTATCATGTTTGGAAGTAGGTCCAGTGATAACTGTTATCAAGCCGGTCAAGAGGGAAAATGCTTTCTCTCCAAACTAGACGAGGCTGAAGTTTGGAATCAAAAAATGGGACATGCAAATGTTCGAAGTATCCAGAAGCAACTCAAACATGATGCCGTTAAAGAAGTGCCACCACTGAAGTTCAACACTGATAAAATTTGTGATTCCTGCTTGAAAGGTAAGCAGACCCATGCTTCACATCCTATTGTGAAAACCATTAACACAAATTCATGTTTTGAATTACTACATATGGATCTCATGGGTCCTATTGAGGTCGAAAGTATTGGTAGAAAAAAGTATGTTCTTGTTATTGCTGACGATTTCTCACGATTTACTTAGGTTGAATTTCGAAGGGAGAAATCCAAAACGTTTGAAGCATTCAGGAAGGTGTACAGGAGAGTTAGAAAACTTTATCATGCCGATGTTGTACGAATCAGAACTGACCATGGAAATGAGTTTGAAAATGAAAGTTTTTCTAATTTCTGTGAAAGAAAAGGAATCTCCCATGAGTTCTTTGCTCCTAAAACACCCCAACAAAACGGGGTAGCCGAACGAAAGAACATAACTTTACAAGAGATGGTGAGAGTAATGTTACACTCTAAACATCTCTTGAAGAGATTATGGGCAGAGGCTATAAGTACTGCATGTTACCTTGTTAATAGAGTTTATCTAAGACCAGGAACTAAAATGATACCATATGAAATCCTTAATGGGAAGAAACCAAACCTCAAACATCTGCATGTTTTTGGGTGTGTCTGCTATGTCTTAAATGATAGAGAATATCTGACCAAGTTTGATTCTAGATGCAGTAAGGCCTTGTTCTTGGGCTACTCCAGTAATAGCAGAGCGTACAGGGTGTACAATTTGAACTCTATCACTGTCCAAGAATCTGTGAATGTTGTTTTTGATGATGCAGGTGATCTTTTGGAAAAACAGGACAAAGGAAATGCCACGGATCTGGTTGAAAATAGACCTGAATTATCAGCTAAAGATGATCCTGATGTTAGACCTCCTCAAAATCCAACATCAGGTCCAACATCTGACTCGGATGAAGAATCTACTCCAGGGCATCAAATCACCAACATAGAAAGATGAGAACCACCGTTGAGAATAAAAAGGAATCATCCGACATCGCAAGTCATTGGGAATGTCACTGAAGGCATTCAAACAAGAAGAAAATCTCCCGTGAACTACAAGGAATGGTAAGGCTGGTATGTTTAACATCCAAGTTTAACATCATGTATGTTGGTTGTTATCTCTCACTTACTGAACCTAAAACTGTTGCTAAGGCTTTAAAAGATGAAAACTGGATTTTGTCCATGCAAGAAGAACTAAACCAGTTTGTTGCAAATGATGTGTGGACTTTAGTACCTAGACCTGAAGGGAAGAATGTTATAGGTACAAAGTGGATTTTCAAAAATAAGAGTGATGAACATGGGAATGTTGTTCGAAATAAATCTAGACTTGTATCTCAGGGCTACACACAGGTAGAAGGCATAGACTTTGAGGAAACATTTGCCCCTGTGGCGAGGTTAGAATCCATTAGGCTTTTGATTGCAATTGCTTGTGCCTTGAATTTTTCTCTATTTCAGATGGATGTTAAATCAGCATTCCTTAATGGGGTACTAAATGAGGAAGCATATGTTGAACAACCGAAAGGT
Organism: Plectranthus barbatus; assembly: GCA_026898455.1. Taxonomy (NCBI): domain Eukaryota; kingdom Viridiplantae; phylum Streptophyta; class Magnoliopsida; order Lamiales; family Lamiaceae; genus Plectranthus; species Plectranthus barbatus. The sequence goes on from JAPKLW010000707.1 coordinate 197,885, forward strand.
TTTGAAGATCCTCACAAACCACACCATGTTTATAAACTTAAGAAGGCTTTGTACGGGCTTAAACAAGCTCCTAGGGCTTGGTATGCTCGTCTAACTGAATTTCTTCTTGGTTTGAAATTCACTCGAGATAACGCAGACAAAACACTCTTTGTTAAGCACATTGGTAATGATTTCATTATTGCTCAAATATATGTTGATGATATAGTTTTTGGTTCCACTAATGTTAAATTGGTTGATAAGTTTGTTACCAGCATGTCAGAGACATTCGAGATGAGCATGGTTGGAGAATTGAGTTACTTCCTTGGATTACAAATTAAGCAAACCCCCGAAGGAGTGTTTGTATCTCAAAACAAATATGCTAAGAACTTGTTGAAAAGGTTTGGATTGGAGTTAGCAAAGCACATGAGGACACCAATGGGATCAAGCGAAAAATTGAGCAAGGATCCAAGTGGAGTAGGTGTTGAACATAAACTATATCGAGGCATGATCAGTAGCCTCTTGTACCTCACGGCTAGCCGTCCAGATATTCTTTTCAATGTGGGTGTGTGCGCTCGTTATCAATCAGATCCTAAGGAATCTCATCTCAAAGCCGTCAAAAGAATCATTAGATATGTTGCTGGTACCTCTAACATGGGCTTGTTTTACTCTAAGTGTCTCAACTCTAACATCACAGGATTTAGTGATGCTGACTGGGCTGGAGATGTTGATGACCGCAAAAGTACTAGTGGAGGTTGTTTTGTGTTTGGAAACAACCTAGTGTCTTGGTTTAGTAAAAAAACAAAACTGTATTTCTTTGTCAACCGCAGAGGCCGAGTATATTGCAGCGGCTAGTTGCTGCACACAATTGATCTGGATGAATCAGATGTTGGAGGACTATGGTATGCACTCTGAAACTCTAACACTATTCTGTGATAACTCTAGTGCCATAGAAATTTCAAAAAATCCAATTCAACATTCTCGTACTAAACATATAGATATCAGACATCATTTTATTCGTGATTTAGTTTAGAAGAATTTGATTTACTTAAAGTATATTTCGACCAAGGAACAACTCGCAGATATATTCACTAAAGCTCTTGATTTTGAGAGGTTTTCCTTTCTCAGAAAATCTCTTGGGATGTGTAACATTCTTCTTTAAAACATTTTTTTTTTGGCAGATGTATCTCTATGATGTTTTTAGTTTGTTTTCTTTCTGACCTTATTTATTTCCATGTTATAAAGTCGTAGACACAAGTGTGAGGTCTAATGGACTATAAAACATGGTGGTGTTTGTCTTGAATTCCTACTTTCCACATAGTACAATGGACAAGATGTTGTTAGAACACTGTTCATGTGGAACCCTTGTGCAAGAAAAGTTTTCACGCTAATCAACTAGTACTGGAGAACGAATGTGATTAGGCACACGATCTCTGTGGAAGGTATGTTGATTTATGGTCAGTTTCGACTTTAACATCATAGTGTTGTACATATGTCTGCCTTATTTATTATCGCCAAAAATAATTATATAATAATGATAAATTCTTTAATTTTATTTATATTTGCTGAGTTGGTCTATTTTCAAAATATCTTTGTAGGATAACTCATATATCTTTTCCTATTTTTTGAATTTAAATGGTTAAGATATTTGTGGGTTTTAAAGATTATGTTGAATTAGGGTTTGTTAGGTTGTTTATGTATTTCCTAATTTTTTGCCGGTCTGTTAGTTTCTTTAGTATTTATAATACCTTTCCCCTAAGTTGTCACCTCAAGCCTTTTCGAGCACACTAACCGAGTAGAAACTCTTGAGTTTCCATCTTCTCTTTCTTGTCTTCTCAATCTACAGGTCTCAATCTTTCTCTCTCTCCTCACGCTTGAAAACGGCGGACAAAACACCTCCCATCAACGACCTTCTGCTTCAAGCTCTACAAAATCCTGAGCAACTCCTCCAACTGCAAGAGTCGATTAACAAAATCATGGCAAATCGCTCATCTACAGGTCCCTCTTCCTTCGTTCCCCTTGCCGAACCTCTGGCCTCTCCTCCGAAAAATGCGTCTGTAACTGCTCCCGCACCATTTAACCCTTCTCTACCAAATCCCTCACCTGAAGTCCCTTCTGATCCACTTACTTTAGAGAAACCTTCGACTGATTTTGAACCATTCATACCCGCTACCACTGAACCACAACTTTCCAACCCAGAATCTCCGACACCGGCTCACCCTACTGCACCTCAACCCGAACCGACTCTCCCTCAAACACAAAATCCTCCTTCACCACCTACTTGCCCTACTGAACCATCCAAAGACCTCTCCACCCTACTCATTAACCCTGATCCGATTGCTTCAATCGTTCCTGGAGAAGAGGAAAATCCCATCAACCCCGACGACCCAGGTGATTTAAAGTCAATTGGAGAGACCCTCAAAGAATCTGGTGCCCCTCGCTTTCCTGAACGCAGATCTGGGCGAATTCTTGAGGAAACCATCAAGCGAGGACGAGTGAAGAAGACTGCAAAGTGAAAGAAGAAGGGAAAGAAAGTTGTGCTGAAACCTACTCCCCATGTTCCTGGCAAATACTCTTCTGCTTCTGAGTCTGACATCAAGTCTGACAACCCTATGTCAGACTTCGATGAATCCGCTTCCGATGAAAATTACAAGATCGATCCTGCTGATCTTGTTGCTGAATCCGAAGAAGAGTCCTCCCAACCTTCTGAGAAGAAAGAAAAGGCACCAAAAGGGACACAAAGGCAGACCACCTCCTCAAAACCTCCTCAAACATCAACTTCCAGAAGACCTCGTCGTACCAACAAAAGAGATGTCTCGGAAACCGAGGCTGCAGAGGTGCTCCGGGAGCTGAAACGGCCTAGGCAAGCTAAGTCCACTTCTGAACCCTCTAGTCTTCAGAGTATGAAAGGTACACCTGTTAGCCATGCTTATGATAGTGACTATGAGATTGACAAGGCTTATAATGATAGACTTTATCATTATGGTGTTAAGAATGTTCTAGGAGCTCTTAAGACTAGGGACTTTAAGATTGAGAGGAACATGGATTCTGAATTGTTTGCCAAGTATGGTTTAGATGTATTGCTTAAAAGGAGAGGTTTGCTGAAAACAGTGTCAGATATTGAGGGATTTGAGTCTGAAATGGTCTATGAATTCTATGCTAACATGATTAAGGAGGAAGTGTTTGACTCAGAGAAAGTGAAATCTGGCAAGTCTTATGTGAGGAGGCATGTTGTTCAATTTAATGTTGTTGTGTTCAATGATTTGTTTGGGCTACCCCCTACTGATGTTAAGCCCAACAATGCTGCTGATGATAAAAGGATGATCATTGAGATCACGGGAGGTAGGATCATCAAATGGTCATCCAAGATCCCCTCCTCATCTCTGACATGGAAGTACGCAGCTTTCTATAAGATCGCAGTGTCAAATTGGACTCCATCAAAAAATGCCACCATCATAACCAAGGAACAAGCCGAGTTCATCTACCGAGTTGGTAAAGGGCTGCCCTTCAACTTGGGTCAATTGATTCTCTCTAACATCTGCAGGGTAATCACCAAATCAGATAAAAGCGATCTGCCATACCCATTCTTTATCTACGCTCTTCTCAAACATCAGGGTGTGCCAGAACAAGATGAGGATGTAGTGACTGAGACTGCCCTCCTTGACTTCGAACAGACCTACACCCGCACAGATAAAAGAATCAAAGATCTGCCCTATGAAGAGTCTGACGATGACATGGATGCCGATGCAGGAGAAGACCCTGTTGATGCTCCACCGGCTCAAAAGGAAGATGCCACCTCCACTCCAACCCTAACCAAGCCTGCTGCGCTGAAGAGACTTCCACATGTCATCTCCCAGCTGGAATCTGTCCTCACTGATCTCAAAGCTGTTCAAACTGCACTTCTTCCTGCTACCATTCAGGGGGAGAAGTGACTGCAAATTGAGGACATGGAAGTCTTGTGGCGGTCAAGTGTGGATTCCTGCCTCACTTGTCTTTCAAAGGCTCGACTGCTCAACTTCCTGTTGGTGGATGCAACTTAAAGTCTCCCTTAGGCTCGACTGCTCAACTTCCTGTTGGTGGATGCAACTAGAAGTCTCCCTTCTCTATTCCTTTACTTTTTCTGCACTGCTAAACAATTTCAACTTCAGTTTTTTTATGTTTTTTTTGGATAATTTAAGATTCAGTGGGAGATCTCTTTACTCCCTGTAATCTTTGTTTTTAATGCAACTTTCTTTTTGTTATGGTTGATCCATTCCTTCATTGTGTTGGTTAATCCTGTTTTCCTTATGGTTTTTAGTTTTGTTGTGGATGATCTACTCTTTCTTATTTTGTCTTGGTTGAACCATGTGTTGAGGAATGCTAGCAGGAAGGCTAAGATTAAGGGGGAGATTGAGAGTGTCAAAGTTTTTGTAAGTCCAACATTGAGATGTTTGAACATCGCTATGTTAGACTTGAACATTACTTTGACACTACGTTGTTTATCTTACTCTTCCTGCAAGCGGTTACAACAAACTCCTAAGTTTTAGGGATTGGTTGTAACCCTAAATTTTCACGTCTTTTCTGTTCCAATTAATTAGGGAACGTGTATATATTTATTACTAACCTTATATTATATTATATTGTTGTTTATTTTGTTCCTAAATAATAGGGAATGCCTCCACTACATTAACCCACTCAACACGTGAGGTTGTGGCTGATCGACGGTTACCTAGATCAAGTGGGAAGGTGGGAAAGCTTCGTTCAGCACGTCCAAGGAGTGGAGAAGTGGGTACGAAGCTGTGCATTCCAAGCAAGAATAAATAGAGCACGACAAGCTTGAAGAAAGGTTGAGCAATTACATTACACCATCGAGCATACCATCTTCAAGATAGTAATCGTGCCTTGCCCATTCTTGTTGATCGCTCACAATCTGTGTCCTCACGATATAATTCATCTCCGGAGAGTCGTCCAACGGTGGAGGAGTTAAGAGGTTACCTTGTGTTTAGATTGATAAGGACGGTTTGTCCATAGATACTAGTTTAGTGTCTGTGTAGAGTGAGAGTGAACCTAGAATAATTCGAGTTGTTTGTTATTTGTTTCACTTTGTAAAAGTTCATTTTATTTAGTGAAATTTTTTTAAGGCCGAAAGGCTCCCTGGGGAATAGCAATATTACCCAGAAAATTATCTGCTGCGTCTTTCTCTAACACCAACATTCAGTCTAACATTGCAGTGTTTAACGTAAACTCGGGCACAAATTCTATCAAAATTGCTTCTCGATTTGCACAAATATACCGAGTAGCCCCAGATTCTACAACCCATTCAGTGGTTTTTGCAACTATATTTGCCTGAAAAACAACAGTCACAATTGTGCCATCTCCCTCGGTTAAATTAGCTTTAGGAGGATTTCCTTTTATGTTGTCTCTCCCTCTCTTGTAGTATCTGCATTGTGAAACGTGGTGACCAGGTTTATTGCAATGAAAGCAATTCCCTTTCCTCTTAAAAGTCGGATTGTTTGGGCTTGTAACTTTGGGACCTTGATGCGTACCTTTTATCCTTGCTTTGCACTAGATTTGCTTTAAGAGCTAATTCATTAACTTTGGTAGATTTTGATTCTTTTTTTGTTGCATCTTCAATGAGAATATGTTTCACAAGTTCCTCCAAAGTGAACATTTTGTCTTTGTGTTTCAAGATGTTCTTGTAGTCGCTCCATGAGTCTGGTAGCTTTTCAATTAATATACCTAAAGAAAATTTCCCTAGCAGCGTCATTTCTTCATTTTCAAGTCCTCCAGCAGTTTTTGATATTCATTAATTTGAGTTTTCATTTTCTTTTCGTCAAACATTTGCCATTGGTAGTATTTTCTAACAACAAATTTATGTTTGGTGGCATTCTCAGCAGTGAATTGAGACACCAATCCATCCTAGATTAATTTGCCTCTTTGTAGCTACAGTACACATCGAAGAGCTCGTTAGAAATTGTTCGTAAAATCGTATGTCGACATACCTTATTGACATGATTCCACGATTCCAAAAGTTTAGCATCTGAAGTTGATGGAGGTTGTTTTTTGTTAGAGCAAAAACAACTCCATGAACGTCCAGTAGCGAGGTGATACGTTCTTGCCAGCGTTTGAAGTTTTCACTAACAAAAACTTCAATGTTGGATACATCAGGAAATGGCCCGGCGAATTGTGCAGCAGCGGCAATGGCAACAATATAAACGGATTGCATGTTATTAGAATCAGTTGACATTGTTTATGAGATTGTTGAAGATTTAGGGGATAAAGGACTGGTTCTAATATTATGTAGGAGGGAACAGAGAAAGGAAATGCTCAAGTCGTGTAAGACACTGCCCTCAATAAACAATTCTAGATAATCCAAAATGTTCCTCCAAGATAAAATGAGCCTACCTCAAATATTCAAGAGGGACGAACAAAACAATAAATAAAACTAGCAAGCTTGAAATATTAGATGATGAGCTTGGATAATGTTCTCTCTATTTCTCCAGAAATATATGAAGTTTATAGAGTGGGGAAAAAAAGAACGTTGGAGAGGTTTTGGAACGTGGCTGAAGATGTGGAGATTAGTTTGAGATAAATAGCAACTAAGAGATATGTTAAAGAGGTTTCATAAATTTAGGAACTAACAATATATCTTGGAATTGAAATTTGAGAAATCTCTAAGGTATAAATTTATTTTTGAAATACTTAGTAAAATAATTATAATTATTTTACAACACAATCTTGCTTTATTATCTCGAATAAAATTGTTCTAATTCTCAAAATATCTGCTTCCACTATCAGTTTTGTTATATGATATCCAGAGCCTTGGCTCATTGCAGTTCTTTTTTTTTTCTTAACTATTGAGTTTTTACTATGTATTTTGTTGAGAGAAATAAATGGAGTTATTGAATGAAGTCGTCGGAGCGCATGCCAATAGTAGTGCTCCCATTATACTCAACTAAAAACTTGAAATAACAAAATATATTATAAATTTATTTTGATAATGTAATGAATATTATGCTCCGTGAAATAATATAAAAATTATGAATAATACTCCCTCCGTCCCTTTTAATTAGTCCACTTGGAGGTGGGCACAATAACCAATGTAGTAAGAGATAGAGAAAATTAGTATTTTATTAATGAGTGTGTATTAACTTTCCTTTTTAGGTAAGTGGACAATTAAATGGGACGGACAAAAAAGGAAAGGTGGACAATTCAAGTGGGACGGAGGGAGTATTTCATGATGTTTTCAGTTATCCGTTCACTAGTTTAGTCATTCCTTTTGCTCAAAAAAAAAAAAAAAAAGTTTAGTCATTCCTACTTCCACGGAAACAACATAGAAAAATGAAACTAGATGGAAACATGTATTTTAAGAAAAATAAATAAAGACAAATAGGGGAGATTTCAACGGCCAACAACGTTGGAATTCTCGAACAAGCAGGAGATCACCAAAGAAAGAAAAAAAATAAAAAAATGAAACATTTTATTTCCACTTGTTTTTTTAGCTTTACCATTTCTATTTTATTTTATTTTAGTTTTTTTTTCTACCCCCATTTTCAACTCAGGTTGAAAGTTATCCCTTTCTTGGTTGTGTATGAAATCAGGTTTCTGCTGAATTTCCTCAGGGTTCATAGGGACCCTTTAAAATTCAACAGATGTCTTTGCTTTTCTATTGATTCATCAATTTGTTTCACAGGTAATCTTTCTTCTCACCCCCTGCATTCCTCTCTCATTTGATCCTTGCATTTCATAAATATTGAGACCAAATTTTGAATGGTGATCACATTGTAAGTATGTATATATATACGTACACCATTGTGATTCCATTAAAATTGTTGTGTGCAGCAAGTGTGTCTATATATACATATATATAGATACAGATATATTGAGGGTAGGAGATTACCATAAAAAAAGACAAGGATGGATCATTTCAGGCAGGTTGGGGAGGTGGTGGGAAGTTTGAATGCTCTCATGGTTTTGAAACATGAGATCTCGATCAACCAAAGGCAATGTTGTCTGCTCTTGGACATGATCCAGTTAGGCTTCGACACCATCTCAGAGGAGATGAGACAAAACTTGAGGCTTGATGAGAGGAACACCAAGTGGAAGGCTCTTGAACTTCCCTTGAAGGAGCTCCATCACGTATTAAAGGATGCCGAATGCTACATAAGATACTGCATGGACGTTAAAGATTGGTGGGGGAAGGCCATCAGTCTCCACATGAACACAGACTGTGTGGAGCTCCACGTCCACAACTTGCTGTCTTGTTTCACTGTCGTCATTGAGGCCGTCGAGACGGCTGCGGAGATCTCCGGGTCTGATCCAGAAGATATGCACAAGAAGAGGACTGCTCTCCTCCACAAGTATGATCATGACTGTGATGATCCCAACTTCTTCCTGTGGAAGTTTGGGAAGCAGTTCTTAGTTCCTCGAGAGGTCTGCACTCGTCTAGAGGCTGTGTGGAGGGAGGATAGGTGGCTGCTTTTGGAGAGAATTGGGGAGAAGAAAACTACATCAATGGCCAAGAGTGAGCAGAAACTTGCAGAGCTGTTGCTCAGGAAGCTCTGTGATGTGGAGACATCAAAGAAGGTGATGTCGAGTAACATCTTAGTAGGGGCACAGGACTACCAAGTGAGACGTCGTCTCGGATTAGGGCATCTGAAGGAGATACATTGGTTGGGGGAGAGTTTTGCATTGAGAACCTTCATTGGAGATGTTAGCCCTTTGCTGCCTGAGATTTCATCTCTCCTTTCATACTCGCATCCCAATATATTGCAATACCATTGCGCGTTTTATGACGAAGGAAGGAAAGAAGGGTACCTTGTGATGGAGCTGATGAGTAAGGATCTTGGTTCCTACATAAAAGAGCATTCCGGCCAAAGAAATAGAGTCCCATTCTCCATACCTGTGGCTGTAGACATAATGTTGCAGATAGCAAGAGGGATGGAGTATCTGCACTCGAAAAAGATCTATCATGGTGAGTTGAATCCATCCAATATCCTTCTCAAAGCAAGGAATACCACCACAGGAGGGTTTCAGGCGAAGGTCACCGGGTTTAGAATGAGCGCGATCAAGACTTGTGCTTCAAGAAGTCCTAAAACAGCTGCTGTGGATGTTGATATTTGGCTGGCCCCTGAAGTCGTAGCTGAACTCGAGAAGCATGGTGGGAAATGCGATGCAGACAGCACAGAGAAAGGAGATGTCTACAGTTTTGGGATGCTTTGCTTCGAACTATTGACTGGGAAAGTCCCATTTGAAGACAGCCACCTAAAAGGGGAACAGATGGTGAGGAATATAAGAGCAGGGGAGAGGCCTCTTTTCACATATGCTTCCCCAAAATACCTGGCTAATCTCACCAAGAAATGCTGGCAGAGTAATCCGAGTCTACGCCCGTCGTTCTCCTCTATATGTAGGATACTTCGATACATAAGGAAGAACCTCATAATCAATCCTGACCACGGCCATCCAGATTCAGCTCCTCCTCTTGTAGACTACTGTGACATGGAGGCTGGCTATCTGAAGAAGTTCCCCGGGGAAGGGACCGGAGCTGTAGAGCCTGTGACACAGATCCCTTTTCAGATGATCGCGTACAGACTTGTGGAGAAGGAGAAAACCATTAGCAAGAAGTGGGAGCTGGCCGCAGAGGGAATGGTTAAGCGTCCTGCATCAATCTTTGATGAGGACCAATTGGCTGCTATGGATGATCTCTTCCTGGTGCCAACGGACAGAAGGTCCGTTTGCTCGGACATCATCGACAGCAAGCATTCAGCAGTTGATGTTGATCTGAGGACAGTTATATCTGAGACAATGCAGAGAAAGCTTTACAGCCTGGACTCGTTTGTTCCAGATATGCCAAGGAAGAGATATTCATTAGTCGCAGGTGGTGAAAAAATGGAGACCAGAACTGATCAAAATCCATCGTTCAATGCAGCTGAACCCGACCAGAAATGGCCTTTACCTGAAATCCCAGAAAAGAAGAGGGCTGCGTTTGTCAAGAACCTTAAAAACATCAAAACCAAACTCCCCCCAGGTCAGTTTGATTCTTCTGTTTCTGTGTCTAAATACTCTTTCACCATGTTCAAATGCAAGGACTAATAGGAGTATAATACAATATCAGAATCACCAATGTCTTCACCAGCCAGAGGGAAGAAACCAAGCCCCACCTTCTCTGCAGCTGCCTCGCCATCACGAGGATTGAGCAAGGCAGCCGTGTACAGTTCCTCACCATCAAGAATCTTCAAGAAAACATCTAATGACTCGGGATCACCGAGGAAAGAAGTGAACAAATCAGCACGTAGTGGACTGAGGGGCATTAACTCGCCAGCTAGAGAGCTCAAACCCAAGAATGAGTCTTCAATGTATTCGCCACGAAGAACGATGAAGGCTGCCACCAGCTCCTCTCCGGCTGCCTCGCCGTCAAGGGGAGGAGGAGTTTACAGTGTATGTGCGTCGCCTATCCATCCGTCGATGATAAGGCCTTCAAGACTTGGTAGGCAGGATTCAATGCCACCCCTCAACTACCTAACATAGATCATGTAGTTATATGATGTAACCTTCTTCCATCGCTATTTTTGTCCATTGAAATCAAAATATATACAATGCCATTTTTTGAATTTGGTAAATTTTTTGCAACCAAGCCTAAACAATTTAGGATGGTCCAAGCCATGATATCTTGATTTGTGAATTGTAAATGTTCTATTATTACATCCAATCCAATGAAACAAATCTGCTTCAAGGAACAAATCCTTGCTTCAAGATGATTCGATATCACGTTTGCATAGTACGTGAAAACTCTAAAATCTTACGATCACGCAAGACAATCTCTTGATTTACAAATAAAAATTTATTAATTGCCTACTAAAATAAAGAACAACTCAAATTAAATAAAATCCTAAAAACTAAATCTAAACAAATTACTATATTATAATTTGATAACAAAAGATAACTATGAACTGAAATAAAATAATTATGAATAAAATATCCAATTATAACAAATTCTAATATGATCTCCATATCTTCATTGAATAACTTTGTTTCATTCCAGGATCGTATCACCAAAGCATGCATCTCACATTCATTGCAAAATATGAGACAGTCTTTTGTTCGAAAACTCCAATTGATGGCAATTTAATTGGATTATAACTCTAGCTCGATTATCATAATGCATCTAATAATAAATAAAATTCTAAGTAGATTAGGAGGTATGGTAAATTTATTAGACCAAGACTATGATAATCTTCTACGGAATTTTTTTTTCTCTCTCATTTTAAATCTAATCTTTAATCTCCATTCTCAATCCTTTATTTGCTCATTTCATTATAGTTATGCAATTAATCAATGCTTAAAAACCTATACCAAAAACAAAAAACGTAATATCTTCAAAATATATAAAGTGGACACTAACAAATGAACTTAAAATATATCTAATTACATCTAAAAATCATAATTATATGTTACGCCAAAAGTCGTCTTTACAAAATGGTCAAGTCCAAGCTTATATTAAAGACTATAACAAATAATGAATACTACTCAAAATCTATTCTCACATATAATGTCGACTTATAGAGACTTTTAGTCAAGAACACGCCATTAGCATGAATTAGACTTAAAATCTCAAAGCTCAATCTCGATGAACCTAACTGTGTTTACTTTCATTGAAATAGAGTAGAAATACTAAGACTTTTTTTCCTTAGAAAGGTAAAATAATTCAAAAGATCTTAACATAATTTAACTATAATTTACGGAAGCTGCAAATAATATATATGTCAAGATTTTCTTGAAAATACTTTGACTATCCATTGACCACTATCATCACTTATATACCACTACACACAGCCGAGCTGGTGCCCAAAAAAACATTTAAAAGATTGGGGTGAATCTTAGACATTTGCCCTATTAGCAACTTGGGATAGAGACACAATCTCACATAATAGGGCACAGATATATTCTAGTGGGAATGGATACAACTAGCCACTTTGAATAAGTGGGTATGTTTTATAGCCACAAGGATAAAAATATAAGTTTTCTAGCCACTTTGTACTTTTGTCTTTTTCTCTCTTCCATTTTCGGCTACAAGACAAAATTTACTTTATTAAAGTTGTTTCCATTTTCGGAAATATTCATTATTTCATTTATTTATTCATTTATTTAATTTTGAACAATTAATTTGAACTACCAAGGTAGTTGTAAATTTATTACAACCTTTTACAAACAAATATTTTCGGTTGTACGAGGAAGCAAATATTTTAAAAATTATTTGAAGATTGTTGAGAGGGTTTAGAGAGAGAAAAATCGAAGGTATGTTGATTTCAACCATTTTTTCTTACTTTCGATTCGTTTTCTGCGTTATAATGTTGTTATGTGTTCAAAATCGACATGCATATCTTAGTATCGACTTGTATATCTTAGTTTTTTAGAAAATATCGCGATTTTAGGACTGTTGTTCGTAAAAAAATACGCAGAGAACTTAGGGAGAAACCCAGGAAAATTGCGATCTCGTGATAAATCGAGATCTCGAGATGATGTCGAGATCTCGATTTCACCATATCGAGATCTCGACGTCATCTCGAGATCTCGATTTATCACGAGATCTCAATGAATTTTAATTAAATTCCGATATCTCGATATTATTATCGAGATCTCGAATTATCTGCTGGAAAATGCTCCTGATTTTTTTTTAATATTTTCGTTTCATTTATCACAGATGTCGTATCAACGTTTCATCATACGTCATGGTGGGGCTTGGGACAGATCCGAGTATATGGGCGGAGACGAGCAATTGATTTGTTTGAGACGTGAACGGATCTCCTACAATACCATTTTGTCCGAGATTCACGAGATCATGCACTGTGATCTCCTCAGTACTAGCTACTGCTTGTTTTACATGAGCAGTATATCTGGGGGCTCGAGGCATGTCAAGGCTGGACTGAAGACCGACGAAGATATTATGCGGATGCTATATGAAAATAGCATTGATCCAATTATATATGTGGTCACCAAATTGAAGCAAAATCAGTCCGGATTTCAGGGAAAAAAGTCACAATCACAGCGATCAACACGAATGGGTGGTCCTAGCATCTCATTAGCTGATGATTTCGTAGATGAGTATGAGGCGGAATCTACAGATGATGATGATGATGATGATTATTGTGATGATGATGATGATGAGGAGGAGGAGGCAAGCGAGGAGGAGAGGGACGAGGAGGAGGGGCGGAGTCGGTTGTTTGAGTCCTTGGTCAGTGATTTTTCTAGATGGATTCTAGCTCCTGGGCGAATGGATCAGTACGGACTATCTAACAATAACTTGAGTCTGTCCGTGGCTGCAGCTCGACATGATCAGGAAGTAAGGAGTTGGGTGCTTCCTTTAATAGAGGTTGATGCTCCTGAGCGTTTGGAGTGGATTATTCCAGCAGATTGGGCCCCGACTCAGCTGTGCATTGGAGCGACATTTAGCAGCAAGGATGAACTTGACCTTGCTGTAGGACTGCATCACTTGCATCACCGATTGGAGTACTCCACAGAGAGGTCCAGCACTACTCGGCTCAACTACAGATGCAAGCATGGGAATGGTTGTCCTTTTATGCTGCGTGCAAGACAATCTGGAACTGTTTGGAGAGTATTCAAGTGTGATCTGATGCACAGCTGCCAGACGGATATTGATCGTGTTGCTCCCCGCAGAGTGCCCGCAAGAGTGTTGGGTAAGTATTTCTCCAGTAAGTTGGCGGCGGAGGGCGCTATTCTAAAGCCGAAGGAGATGATGTCTGAATTGTTGATTCAATTCGGCATCAAGATTGATTACAGTTTTGCCCTGCGGGCAAGAAACATAGCCATTGCAATGGTATTCGGCGAGTGGGAGAAGTCTTATGCGATGCTGCCGGGCTACTTACACATGCTACAGTCTCGTAACCCAGGCACGATGTATGATATATCCACTTCTTCGGAGAGTTTGTTCAAGCACATGTTTCTGGCGCTTGCTCCTTGCATCGATGCATTTCACAGCTTCATGCGCCCAGTGATTGTTGTAGATGGCACGCATCTGAAGGGCAAGAATAAGGGAATGTTGTTTGTTGCGGTGACGAAAGACGGCAATGAACAATTATTTCCCCTTGCTATCGGGATTGGACCCATAGAGGATGATGAGTCGTGGATGTGGTTCATGCATCGCTTGCATGTGTGCTTCGGGGATCGCGAAGGACTGATCATTGTCAGTGATCAGCACAAGAGCATAAAAAATGCAGTTGAGTTAGCATTTCCGAATGCTACGCATGCTATTTGCTATTACCACTTGGCGAATAACATGTCGAGGTACGGTCCGCAAGTTGGTGCTGTTTTACGAGATGCAGCCTACTGTTATAGGCACGATGCATTTCAAAAGCACATGTCTACTTTGGAGATTCTGAGCAAAGAAGGAGCTTACAAGAGGCTTCTGGATATAGGAGTCCACCGTTGGTCGAGATCTCAGTGCCCTGGTACCCGATTCAGCTTCATGACGTCCAATGCAGCCGAATCCCTCAACTCTCGTTTGTTATGGGCAAGGCGATTACCTATATGTGCCCTTCTTGAGACTTACAGAGCTATGGTTGAGCGATGGTTTGACGAGCGACGAGCGGCTGCACGGTCTAGAGATCATGCTCTGACACACGTAGCTATGACAAAATTAACAGAATCGTCCGAATATGGGCGACAGCTTGTAGTCAGAGGCACCACCATGCCACACATATACAAGGTGGAAGGGCAACAGAGAAGCTACAGTGTCGACTTAGAGCACAGAACGTGTGAGTGTCGTCAGTTTGATCTCGATCTGATTCCATGTTGTCATGCGGCTGCCGCCCTCAGGTAATATGTTAATTCGAACTTTCATTATTGCAAATATCTTAATAAAGATTATTATAACATGTGTGTCTTATTTTTTGATTGTCAGATATATTTCGCAGCCGATATCAGAGTACGTGCCACACTACTACAAGCAATTCACTCTGCTACAGACATATCATCACACCATTATGACTGTGCCGCATCCATCGGATTGGGTACTCCCATCGGAGGTAACATCCTATGTTGTGAGACCACCGATAATAGTTCGACAGGCTGGCCGTCCGAGGATGAGTAGAGCACGTTCTGGTGCTGAGAGTTCGACCACGCGCAGATCTCAAGTATGTAGGAGGTGTCGACAATCCGGTCACAACTCACGTGCCTGCACTGCTTATATTGCCATTGGTGAGGTGGATTTAAACAGTCCTCCACCCCAAGACGGGCCACGTAGGCGACGGGCAAAGACATGTAGTATCTGTCAGCAGACGGGGCATACAAAAAGAAAATGTCCGGAGAGAGTTGACCATATGAGTGAGTAGTGGTACTTGCTTTATTTTTGTTTGCGCATTTATGACGAATTGATCAGTTGTTGTTAATGGAAATTTGTTTATATTAATTGTGGTGATATTTGGACGATTTTTTGAGTTCTTATTTGATCTGTTTTGGTGTTTTGGTTTGTATACGAATTCAGGTGGATTTTACAAAATTGAAATAGAATATCGTGATTTGGAGTTCAATATGTCGAGATCTCGGCATGATGATTTCGAGATCTCGACATCATATCGAGATCTCGAAATCATGATGTCGAGATCTCGACAAATTGAACTCCAATAATTGAATCAAGGCAATAATCGTGAATACCCCCATTTTCGACTTATCACATCACTGAACAACTTTCACTGCAAAGATTCTCAATTTGACTACATTATAGAACAACTTTCACGTGAACTACTCTGCACAATAATTTATTTTTTTAAAACAATTTTTTTTTTTCTAAATTTAACTTCTATTTAAGGGTGGAGGAATTTACTCAAACTCTATTCCATTCAAAATATGTTCTTCCTCTTTATTCCCCTCATACGTGCACTTCCTCAAATAGAAGATGATGATTTTTTCATATTTTACTCAAGAATAAAGGCACTTGCTCAAATGGAAGAGGATTTTTTCTACGTCAAACAGTCCGGAAGAGGATTTTTCCTACGTCACATGTAGGAAAAAGTCCTTCATCAGGAAAAGACATCAAGGACGAGGAGCAAATACAACGTCTCCTTCACTAGCTCGGTCCTTGTTCCAGATTCCCGAAACTACAAATGGGGCAAGATATTAGCTTCATTGTTTGTAGAAACGGGAAAGAGATGAAAGCTTATAGCAGTAAGTGAGCTGCTGCAACATCTCATGCAAGCACAAAATGGGCACGGGAACCCCCCGGCAATGCTATCTCCTTAAATGGAAGAGGATTTTTCCTACGTCAAAATGTGTACCAAATTGTCTAATATTTTAGACATATTGTCGAATAATATTCGCATTCAATTTTCTGTCATTTGAAATATATTTCGGATTTTATTTAAATGGGAATATCGTGATTTGAAAATGACGAAGTCGAGATCTCATCATCCAATCGAGATCTCGATTTGAAATCGAGATCTCGACTTGGTCATTTTCAAAATCACGATACCCCATTTCGCGATTTGTAGGGTTTGAGTCGAGACAAATTCAATTTGTTGTCTCGACATGTCTCGAAATCAATTTCGAGATCTCGATTAACTGGATTATTGTCTAATTGGATGTTTAATTCACTAATTTTCGAGGATAATCAACTCATATAACACTCATTTAAGGAAATATAGATTAGATAACAAAGAAACTTGCAAAAATTCATTCATTACAAAGATGTTTGATTTGTATTATACTACTTCTACTTCATCCTATTCAAACATGAATAATGTATGAACATTTCAAATAGAAACATCTTATGCATGCATAGATTCAAATGTATAATGTCTTATGTTAAATGAACTTTAAAGTGTTAAATAAATGTTAATTAATGTATGTTTAAACTGTATAATGTTTTAATTTAAGATTAATTAAAATTAATTACCTAATTACGCATTTCGAGATGAAATAGGAGATGTCGAGATCTCGAAATCAAATCGAGATCTCGAAATCTCCTATTCCATCTCGAAATGCGTAATTAATTATACAGCTTAACTTAATCTTAAATTAAAACATTATACAGCTTAAATATTAATAATAACAATAGAAAATAAACCATTTAATCCTGTTCAGCTTAAATACACCAAAATCCAAATTCATATCAATCACAAAATAAACCAAAATGCGAATTCAATATTAATAATAACAATAGAAAATAGTACTACAACTGTTCAGTTTCTCGAGCTTCTATTTCTCTACACCAACTTACAATCCTAGCACCTACAAGCTGCCTATAATGAACTGTAAACTCATAAGTAAGGTCACTAACTGGAGCTCTCCTCCTTCTAAATAGTAACCTATCAACAAAAATCATACAGTATACTCCACAACTATGTGAATCTACCTGCATGGGCATCTCAGTAAAATCCTTAATCAGAGAAAAATTACCAAGGATTCTAACACGAGGAGGATCGACCATGTCCCAGTACCCGGCAGTTTCAAGGACACGGGGGAGTAATACAAGAAGTGGTCGGAGTTCCTTGTCCCGCTTCAGATAGAGAACTGGGTCAGATGGATCATTTAAAGCGTGGAGAAGTGAGTCATATAACTCAACGGTCCAGCTATGAAGATCAATCCGTACAGTGACCCAGTGATCGTAGAGATGGACAATCCCGATCACCTAAAATACAAATCAACACAATTAAAGTTAACATGAAAACTAATAGAACAATTTAATATGAAAATATGTCACTTACATGTTTGGCCTTGTACCAACTCCTAAAGCCAGACATTCCACCACAACCCTGGACAGCTTTCACTAGATCATCATGGGCCTCCCACCAATCGTAATTATCAACAGTCTTTCCTCGTTTTTTCTTTGGGACTTTATCCCATTTTAGCAAGATACGGTCCTGCACATAATATACATTATAATATGAAATGAAAATTAAAGAATAAAAAAAATTTTCAACATTCATTACTTACAAAGAAAGAGGGGTCTAATATGATAGTGCTGTCCGGGTCAACACCGTCCTCAAGTAGGCTGCTGTCAGCTCTGACAACCATGTCTCGTGTCATACGCATGAAGATCTGCAAAAGCTGATATCACAAAAAAAAAAATTAAAATAAAGCAGATAATATAAAAATTCACAACTAATAGTTATGCACTTACATCTTCTGTAATATCCTCCTGCGGGTCATTAAGTGGCCGGAAATATAGCTCCCTACTAATAACCATTCCCTCCCCAGGCACCCTGACTTGTTGCGTGATATCATCCATGAAAGACAGATATTCTGTCATCATCTTTGCAGCAGGAACACGAAAGGGGGCGGTGCGGCCAGCAGAGACTGAGGCGGTGGGGCCTGCAGCGACTGAGGTGGTGGGCCCCGCAGTCGATGAGGTGGTGGGGCCAAGGGACTGCGAGGCGGTGGGGCCAACGGACTGCGAGGCAGTGGGGCCCGCAGTAAATGAGGTGGTGGGGCCCGCGGTCGATGAGGTGGTGGGGCC
>JAPKLW010000707.1:219028-229420 GCA_026898455.1 Plectranthus barbatus
TGATTTGCCTCGTGTAGATATGAATAACATCGTGTAGATATGAATTCTGTGTAAATATGAATAACCTTGTATAGATAAGGTTAACTTCGTGCTTGATATGTATCTTTGCATATATATCTCAACTGCAAAGATTAGAGGAAGTTAGGTAAAGATATGTGAAAGATATGTATGAAAGATATGAAATATTTAATAAGTATCTCTAAAGATTAGGAAGTAAATCTATTCAAATATATCCAAAGGTCAAATCTAATCGTTCCTAAATCTTTATAAAATACATATCTATCCTAGAATAAACTGAATTCACGAAAATAAATAAATACGAATAAATAAGGAATGATAAGATTAAATCAGCAGGACAGTCTAACACTACGGTGTTAAACATAGGACAGTCTAACACTTCTGTGTTAAACATAGCTTCGACTTTAACACCACTGAAAGTACATTGCATCTTCAATTTTAATTGCGATTTTACATTTTATTCTTTAAATTATTTTATAGATTTAAAATTAATCTAATTTTAGCTATAATAAAGAAAAATAAAAAATTCAATCATAAAACCAAAAAAAAAAAAGCCGAAGAAAGAGAAAACAAAAAGAAGTAAGAAAAACAGAAACATAAATATAAATTGTGAAGTGTACTGCCACGTGTTTGTGTGCGCAGTTGAAAAAGGCACGGTGACCGATTGTTTATCTGCCATCCTTGTTCACCATCTTCTTATTTTTTTTGTTTTAATTTTTTCATTATAAATTAGTTTTATATTCGTGACCTGGTAGAATTGTTTACCGATGGCGATAGTCTAAATTATGACCAAGACATTATAAGTTCGAGATATTGTGACACTAAACGTTATATTTAAAAAAAAAAAAAATGCAGTCCCATTGTATCTTTCTTATTTTTTCCCATAAACTAAAATCAATTCTAATTTAAACAATTATCTGAGTTTCCATCCTACTTATTAAATAGTGGGTAATTATTGTTATCTATCCCACACTTTTGAAAATTATAGAATTCTATCTTATATTTTCAATTTTATGGAATTATATCCTACATTTTTTTTACTATATAATTTCATCCTGATATGTCACATCACTTGTTAATTGCTACATCAACCATCCATGTCAGCCCAAATTGCTGATGTGGATGGTTGATGTGGCAATATTTTTTTAATTGGTATTTTTAATAAAAAAAAATATGTTTTTTTTAAATTTTGTAAGTTTTTTTTTTCAATTTAAGTTTATCTTTTAATTTCTTGATCTAGGATATGAAAAAGTTGAAATCTAATATATTATACAGGCGATAATGTAATTTGTCGTTTTAACACATATGCCAAATTTTTTTTTCATACCTAGTTATTTCAAAAAAAAAATAACGGAAATAAATTAATGCATCAATTTTTTTAGCTTTCTAAGTTTGTATTTTCAGATTTATTTAAAAAGTTTAACTTTATAAGAAATTCTCAAAAGTAACAATTCATTCTACTTTTATAAATAAAGTCTGTAATCCTCAACGATTCATACAAATTGCTTATTAAAAATGTAAATGATACATTTTTAAGCTTGGACTGTGAAAATAACATTGTTTTATAAACAGTTTGTCTTCATATTGCCTTTATAAGTATTAAAAGAAGCTCCAACAGTTTCAGGGCAACAAATTTCCAGTTATCAAATGGTGTATTATTTTACGGAGCCAAGAATATTAAAAATTCAATTATATGTTGGTAAAAATTGATTTTATTAAATAATAAATTTAAAAATTATATTTAACTTTAAAATGTGTTGAATTTCATCAAATTTTTTATTTTTTAATTTGAAAAAACTATAAGACCGACTTAAATTAAAAAAAAACTAGCTTAAAAAATCAAATTTATTTTTAGTATTAAAAATATCAATTTAACAAAAAAATAAAATTTACTACCACTTCAACCGTCCACGTAAGCTAACAAGGATGATGTGGCAATCAATGGTTGATGTGGCAAATTAGGATGAAATTACGTCATATAAAATAATGTAGGATAGAATTTCATAAAATTGAAAGTACGGGATAAAATTCCATAAATCCCAAAAGTATAGGATAGATAACCATAATTACCCTTAAATAAAAATGGTAAAAAGAAAATGATAACAATTATAACTTGAGTTATGAAATAAGTGAAGTCTATTAAAATGTTTACCTGAAATGCGAAATCACCCAATAAGAGATCTTTTCTTCCTGTTGTAACAAACAAATCAGCAATAGTAAGATACAATGATATTTATACATATATATGGGGCCTGGCTATCATTTTTTTTCAGACTCTCAAAATCCTGATTTCGTCTCCCTTTGCCCCCTTTTGGCTTTGGGATTCCTCATTCTTTTGGATCTGCATCGTTTCTCTCTCTCTCTCATATTCTGGTAATAATTCATTGTTCTTTGCAAGAAATACAGGATTTTTACCTGAGCAATGCATGCATGCATGCTCATGCTGTCAAGCATGATTCTCCCTGCTGATTCTATCTGATTATGTGCATGCCCACCCATCTGCAATACATTAGATTTTATTCCAAAGATATTTATTTATCAAGACAAGATAAAAATACATGACAGGACCCATCAATTCATCAGATCACAATCAGGCAACAATCCCAGAATCGTGTGATTAATAATCTCCATGCAAGAAAAGAAACAAATGCAGATTATATCTTTATTGTATTTAGAGATTTCGAGTTATAAATGTCAGAATTGTGATGCGAAATTATGCATTGCTGCAGATTGTGGATTCCATTTGCTTTAGAGAGAGAGAGAAAGAAAGAAGCAAAAGGGGTGAAGGGAGGGGCAGACCTTCTTCAGTCGCCTGGAATAATCTGATGCGGTGATGGAAAAGGAGCAATGGAAATTGAAATCCCTTGGCAATCACATTGATCCTGAAAGAGAAGAACAACTCAGACAACTCAAATCAGGTACACACAACCTCCATCTTGAAGATTTGTGCCATAGACAAAATGATAGCTTATTATTTCCACTAAGAAATGAACACCAGAGAAGGAATTGAAAGGTAGCCTATGTTGTGCAGGGGTTGAGGATCAAGTGGAGAAGATTTTGAAGATCACGAGCAACATAAACCATGGAAATAAAGAAAGGAAAAAGTCGGAAGCAATTGAACTCATACAAGATTTCCACAAGCAATATGAAAAGCTCTACATTCTGTATGAAAACCTAAGAGAAAAGGTGAAGAGAAGAGTTGATGGTTATAATTCTCTGTCCCCTGACTTGGATTCAATATCAAATTATTCTGCCGAGTTGGGTGGAAATGATGAAATGAGCAGCGGCAGTTGTTCGAGGGATGAATGTGAAACTTCAGATGTAGAGGACACATTGGCTTGTTTGAATGTAGTGAACAAAATCATGAATAGTGAACCTGCAGGGCTCAGAGACATCCTCAGTGACCTTCAGATGCACAGGGACAAATCTGGGAAAACCACCCACCTGTTAGCCAGAATCAAATACTTAGAGTCACAGCTTGATGCATTAAAGCTCGAGGTTTCCACCCTCTGCGCGGACAAGAGACTGTTGGAGGAGGAAGTGAAGTGGAAGTCCAACCAGGCTGTCGAAGCACAAGAGAAGATAGTGAAGATGGAAGCTGCAAAAAAGGAGCAAGAACGTATTTTTAGTTCATTTGGCAGAAAATTTGTGAGTGATAAGCAGTATTATGTGTCTCGGATTTCAGACCTGGAGGCTCAGACCCAAGGAATGCAGCTTAAAATGAACAGTTTGAAACATGAGAAGGATGAATTAGAGGGAAGATTGTTGGATGAGACCAAACAATATTCATCTCAAGTCAAGGGCTTAAGGGACCAACTTAGTTCTCTGCAGCAAGAAATGGACACTGTAAATGGCCAGAGAGCAGAATTGAAGCTACAACTCGAAACGAAATCACAAGAATGCTTTCTTCAAATGGAAGTTCTGAGAAATGAGCTGAGTTTGAGTGAGCAGCAAAGAGCGGAGGACAAGGAAAGCCTAACAGTTAAAGTACATGATTTAGAGACAGAAATAGAATCACTAAGCAGCATGAAGAGCGACATGGAAGAGCAAATAAATAAAATGAACCATGAAGCTTCTGAATCAAATACAGAGAAAGAGAAGCTACAAGAAAAGGTTTCTCAACTGCAGAGAGCTATTGGTGAGAAGGAAAACGTTCTGTCTACTGAACAGGAGAAGTTTAAGCATAGCCAAACCATGATGTCCGCGAAGATGAAATCTTTGGAAGACACAGTCGAAAGTCTTAAAAGCGAGTTGAACAGTTTACTAAATGACAAGGAACTACTGCAGGTTGAACTTGAGAAGGAGAAAGAACAGTCTTCCTCGGCATTGGAGGAAGTGACCAAAACAAGTTCCCGTAATGTGGAAAGAAAAATAGAAGAAATGGCTGTGGAATTACAAAGACAGTTTGAAGACCAATATAGGCTCCTGAGCCGGAGGATCAGGGTTGCGGAACAGCTACAAGCTGAGAACAGGAAGTGTTACCGAGAGACAAGAGATGAGTACGAACAAGGTAACATGGAACTCAAGAAAATGATAGCCAAAGCAGCAAATGATTTACTCACATCAATGGACTCAAATGCCTTCAAATTCGAGGAATGCACAGCCAGTTTCCAGAATAGGATTTCCAAAGCCTCACGTGAGATCAACTTTGCAAAAGACTGGGCAATGAGCAAGAACAAAGCCCTTTCAGACATGAAAGACAATTTAGACGACTTGTTAGTCCAGCTTGATGACAAGGAAGCCAAGATATTGGCATCCACGGAGAAGGTCTGTAAGTTAGAAAACAAGGTGAGAGAACTAGAGAAAATTATAGAAGAGAAGGCAGACGAAAAGAGGGAGGCCATTAGACAGCTATGTGTTTGGATAGACTATCACAGAGGTCGATCAGAATTTTACAAGAATTTGCGGTCTGATATGAATGCAGCATCTTGACTGTATAATGAAACAAAACATTGTAAGAATCTTGTAACCCAAATATCATAGCTATACACAATTCTTCTTCTTTTTGGCATTGTCATTCTTTCAACTAGGCAGAGAAGATTATAGAGGACAATTTTCCTCAGCATTTATGACAAAACGCATGATAATGTTTCAATATAGCCAATGCATTCCCTATGCGTTAGTCATATATCCTCACCCCGGCATCCCAGCCAGCAGTAGCAAAGATTCTACCATCTGGTCTAATTGAGGTGCCCGCTGTGCCAGGTCTTTCAAACAAATTTCTTTCTTGACCAAACACGACCCCATAAGTCGTCAATGGAAAAGCTCAAGACAGTCTCTACATGAAATTTCACAGTAGTCAGCGGCATGGCAGGATTCCTCATGTCCCACCACATCATATATCCTTCCTCAAATCCAGCTACAGCAGTTACATATGATATGGCTCTGTTTCAGACGTAAAAAGATCGAAATGTCATGCACATTTTTCTTGACTTTTTAAACTCCTATACCGAGCTTGGAGAAAGCTTCTCAGCAGTTTCAACATTCCAAATCGTAATGACAGACAAATCTTCCCCAGCTGTGGCAACATAACTACACCCTTCAGCCACCTTCCAGATTAGTCGAACGAATCCCTTCCCCTGCAGCCTCAATTTCCAGGCTATTCTTGGAAACTTCAGTTGGCTTGACTTCAGCATGGGGCATGTTCAATGAAGCGAGCTTGCAAAAGTAATACGAATTCGTTTTGACCACAATGAGCGGGCTTCTAGACAGGCCAGCTTCTCCTAAATCCCAAAGCTTGATAGTTCCATTACCATACCTTCTCCTAAATTCGTATGCCATTTTTTTTTCATATTCGCTAGAGCTCTGTGAGACAATTTATCGGGCAGTTTGCCTACAACACATTCCATTCAAGCCCGAAGAACTGATAATCTAGATGTTAATGCAAAATAAATCTCTCATTGATTTCATAAGATTACATAATGAAGTATATATAGAGTACATGAAGAGCATAAAATATTCAACTAACTATATTAGATATAATCAAATCTATAGCTAATTTATATCTCTATCTTCTGATGTATCTTCCAAGATATGGTTGACACTCCCGCAAGCAAAGCGTTGGATTGATGGAAACGCAGAGCTTGGAGCGAAAAAGTTCAAATGCCGAACGTGAAAGACTCTTTGTGAATATATGGACTACTTGCAAATCTGTTGGAATGAACCGAGTGACTAATCGACCACCTGCAATTAGTTCTCTCACAAAATGATACTCAAGATCAATGTGTTTTGCACGTTTGTGATAGATCGAATTTTGAGAGAGAAAAAGTGTGCTGCGAATTTCACAAAATATTGAAGGAGGGTGGGCTGGAGAAGCACGCAATTCCTTCAAAAGATTTGAAACCCAAACAACTTCTGCGACAGTGTTAGCAAGAGCTCGATATTCGGATTTACTACTGGAACAAGCTACAGTCGGTTGTTTCTTCGCGGACCAGGAGACGAAAATTTGGACCAATGAAAATAGAATACCCATAAGTAGATCGACGAGTGTCTATACAACGTGCTCAATCAGCGACGGAATAACCAATAACATCATTTTGCCGGGCCGAAACACTAGACCAAAATTAATTGTCCATTTAACATAACGTAAAATTCTTTTCACTGCTTGAAAATGATCAACAGTAGGGTGTTGCTAAAATTGACTGACTGACAGTATTAATTGAGTAAGAGATGTCTGGACGAGTGATAGTCAAATACTGTAACACACCTACAAGAGATCGATATAGAGTCGGATCATAAAAATTTACACAAAGTGATATGAAAGTGGTGCTTGGAGCAAGTGAGGTAGTAACTGGTTTAGCGTCAAGAAGACCCGCCTCTAGCAAGATGTCATGAGCATATTTGGCCTGTCCAAGAAAAAGCTCCGAAGATGATGGATAAGAAACTTCTATTCCAAGAAAATAATCAAATCGTCCAAGATCTTTAATTGAGAATTCCGCATGAAGCATGGTCAAAAGCAAGGATACAACATGTGTATTACTTCATGTGACAATAATATCATCCACATAAACAAGCAAATAAATGAGTGTTGGTGGTTGATGAAAGATAAATAAGGATGTATCTGCGACACTACATTGAAAACTAAGATAGAAAAGGAAAGTCCAAAACCGCTGATACCAGGCGAGAGGAGCCTAACGTAAACCATAAAGAACCTTTCGTAAACAACAGATGTCACCAACACTGAGTACGCTCCCTTCCTACTTTCCGCTATGCAAAACATCTTGGCCGCCGTGATATCATGGTCACGACAGCCATATCTATGCCTGACCTAAGCCAAAGCGACTACCCTAGTCAAGGGGAGTTCCTGCCAGAGGTGAAGGAATATATGGGCCAGATCATCGGGTTTTTTGTGGAAAACGGGGCCCCTGGCCTATATTCGCCTACATAGACCCTTACTTCGCTTACCGTGATAATAGGGATAAAATCTCCTACAATTATGCTTTTCTAGAGCTTGATAGTGGGATCACTACACCGGATGGAGTGTATTACGACAATCTTTACTACGCGATGGTTGATACCTTGAACGCAGCGTTGGAGAAAGGTCACTCAGGTTTCTTTGGTGCAGAATGGTTTACCGAGGCCGTCGCAGGAAGTTAAGGGAGGAGAGACTGGCGTGCCGACGGAAGGAGAGACCCGCTTGACGGCAGATGGAGGAGAAATATCCAGTATTGAAAATGCGCAATGGTACAACAATAATTTGGTTCGCGTTGTGAAGACAGGGACGCCGATGAGGCCTGACAGCCCCATCGAGACATACATATTTGAAATGTTTGATGAAAATCTGAAGGAGGGTGAAGAAATTGAGCGGCATTTCGGGCTGTTTCTACCGAGTGGTGACCCTAAATACGTTATTGATTTTAGTTAACTGGTTTACCTACTTGTAATACGTGATAAATAGGGGCTCTGCTCCCATCTCTGTATGTTTGAATGAATCTATATAAATAGTTATATGGCTCATTGGGTTTTATTGTAACGTAATTATAAGGGAATCATATTTCAAAAGGATGTCTGTTAACTTGTCGTGTACTAATATATTTTTGAATTGGCTGCCAGATAAATAAAACTAATAAAAGATATTTTCAATAAAAACTTATTCAAGTATTCTTGTTTATGCATGCATATCATACCACTATATAAGATGTTATTTATAATTAAAAATGAGAATAACTAATTCATCGCCTGCTATGCATGTTGACCCATTGTGCTGAAACATTGGATTTGATCTTGAGTAGAGCAGCTACCACTTCGATCATGTTGGTTCTTTCCTCAGGCAAAAAGGCTACGCATTTCATTGCCAAACTGAATACAGCGGCCACACATTCCTCCTTCGAATCCAAATCTTGATCCTCTCTTGATAGAAGACTAGGAGCTACAACTTCACCTACTGCATTTTCTTCTAGTGCTTCACTAACCCACTCTTTCATGCTCATTTCTCCGCTGAACATGTCATTTGTCGGCTTCTTTCTCGTAAATATCTCCAACAGCAGTATTTCGTAGCTGTATACATCTCCATTTGTCGATACTTTCCCTTCTGATCCATACTCTGATCATACAGTCAATCATCAGATAAAGATCAGATTAAGTATAATATATGCATGCATATATATTTGTTACCTGGTGCTGCATAACCGATAGTGGCCAGGGTTTTAGTCAGAACCATGGTCTCCCCTTCATCAAAGAGCTTGGAAATACCAAAATCACCAACATGAGCTATCATGTCTTCATCAAGCAAGATATTGCTCGGCTTGATATCACAATGTACAATAGTGGATGTATGGCTGTGATGAAGATATTCCAAGGCTAACGCAACATCTATTGCTATCTGCAAGCTTTGCAGCAGATCCAAGCAGCAGCTTTCGGAATGCAACCATTTCTTCAGACTCCCATTTGGCATGTAGGCAAGAACCAAAGCTTTGATTTCTGTGTTAACACAACAACCAATTATTCTTACTAAATTCCTATGCCGAAGGCCGCTCAGTATCTCACTCTCAGTGTCAAAGCTTTTGGTAGCTCTCTCCAAGTCCAGGCTGAAGACTTTGACAGCAACATTTAGGCCATCAGAGAGAGTTCCTTTGAATACTGAACCAAAACTTCCTCTTCCGAGTAGGTTTGATTCACTGAAAGAACTTGTTCCTCGCTCGAGTTCTATATGCGAAATTCTCCTCCAATCAACCTTCAAACCAATGGTCAAGAAATCATCTGGGAGTGACACTTTCTTCTGACTCTGGTTCCTTATGAATATAACTATGAGAACCACCAAGATGATGACTGAAACAAGAGGGGGGATTAGATATTTAACTATCCAATCATTCCTCCTCGATCTTGTTGGGCAAGGTGGGACTCGAAACCTTGCTTCACCATAGAGAGCAGAGTTGTTTGTGAAAGAATCAGCAGTGAAGTTAATGAACTGACCTCCATTTGGAATCTCTCCTTCCAATCTGTTGAAAGAGACATTCAAGAACTCAAGAGACTTGAGGCTTTCTAAAGACTTGGGTATGGATCCGGAAAGACTGTTGTTAGACAAATAGAGGAGAATCAACCCAGGGATACCTCCCAATGATTCAGGAATTGAGCCTTCAAACTTATTATCTTGCAAGTAAAGACCGGTTAGAGCTTCACAACCACTAATGGAGGTCGGGATATTACCAGAAAACTGATTAGATGACATGTCTAAGATATCAAGAGATTTAAAATTTCCAATAAGGGGTGAAAGCTGACCACTCAAATAGTTGGACTGCAGCTGTAGATAAACCAAGTCAGTAAGACTCCACAAGCTCAAAGGTATGGTGGAATTGAACTTGTTAAAGGCGAATGAGAGTCTTCTAATGGATCGAAGTTCACCAAAACATTCATGTATCAGACCAGTGAACGAATTGGAACTCAAGTTCAACTCTCCCAAATTCTGCAGCTCACAAAGATCAGAAGTGTTATTCCCCTCCAGCTGATTGGTATCAAGATACAATTTTTGTAGTTGCATCAAATTACGAATAGTAGTTGGAATGAAACCCGTGAGTTGGTTGTTGGATAAATGCAAAAAAGCCAAACTGCTCAAGTTTCCGATCTCAGAAGGAATGGTGCCACTAATGTCACAAAACGATGCCATAAAAATTTGAAGGGAGGTGGAGAAATTCCCAATGGAAGATGGGAGAGTGCCAGTCATGAGAGGGTTGTCCGACATTTCTAAGGAACTTAAAGACAGGCAGTTTGTCAAAGAAGAGAGAAGCTCATCAGCCCCAGTGAGATTGTTTTCCCAAAGACGAAGCTCTTCCAAGTATTGCAGATTGCCAAGGTTGGGTACAGAGCCAGTGAATGAGTTTCTGTTGAATTCCAACAGCCTCAGCATAGAAGCATTGTTGATGGAGCTTGGAATTTTCC